>LWMJ02000244.1:0-103020 GCA_001693035.2 Taenia asiatica
GATGTCATTCTGCAACCAACAAATGAACTGACACGGAAGGCTGTTTGACTGGAAGTTTGTTATGGAGAATGCGGTCCTTACACTTTCGCTATTCTTATTTTATGATTGCCTTCCTTGCAAATACTCATCAACTTGTGGAGATATTTACAAGGTTGACATGTGAATATCATGCTGCATTGTCGACGCTGTCCATAGCTGGCGTTGGCAATGGATTCTTCAAATTACTGTAGTGCCCCTGTTGACAGTGGTGTGCTTCAGCATCTATGAACCCCACTAGCAGAACTGCATTCCCTTGGCGATTGAAGGATTAGCTAGCCGAGATATGTTAGGAGTCAAACACGGTGACATCCGATTTCAAATGGCATCGCTATTGCCTTCGCTTAAAATACCTATCTCATTGGCGGTCCCATCACCTCACAAACGAAACCTCACCTCTTCTCCCATCATCAACTTTACCTGTGAAATCTGGCAGAATGGTGATAATTGGGCTTCATCCAACTACTATAACAAGTGTTGTGATCTCACGACGGATCTTGGAGAGCCTCCGCTGACACGGATAAGGAGGGACGCGATGTGCACAGCAACAAGCACCGGCAGTGGGATGTTTGAGGGCGCATTCATTGTGCCACTGAGGCAAATGCAACTTTTAGTGAGAATCATGATGGACGTATTATAGCTCCAAAGAAACATCAGCGGTAAGCACATGACTCCCTTCTATGAAATAGCTTCGATAGTGCAACTAATGATATCCACGTGGCGAACACGAATGCAAGCGAGCATCTATAATCTCTCCCACAACCACACATTGTTGAACTGGCTGTAAGACAGCAAATGCTTCACATTCTAAAGTTGCATTTCTACATTTGCAGCTCGTGCACGTGCATTGTAAATGCACGACCACCACAGATTTTTAGAGCGGGATCTACTGTTGCAGCATTTGCCGTAGTTTCGGGCGTACATCAAGCAAATATTGCCGCAAAGTAATGAGACCTCCTGGCTATAAACAAAAATGTGAAGTGCGTTTCTATTCACATCGTTAGCAAATACCGCATTTGGGTTCGTTTGCACCAGCATGCCCAAATATTCCCCAAAATAGTGAGTTCTTAACTTTACTAATTTGATTTCTACCTCGCCTTCCTACACCCCATTGTTGGTGAGATTGTCAGCTTGCAAGATATCAAATGTGGTCCTAGAACAAGGCCCACGAAAATAAAACCATAGGTTGAACACGCAGTTGATTATTTGGCTATGGTGACACCGGCCAGGTGGATAGGTGGAAGGGCACTCAAGATGGCGACGTGCCTCAATCTTTTGTCATCGATAGTTACTTGTCCTAATATATAATGTGAAAGAGGTTGAATTTCGTTATCCGAGATCCTTCAACAAATGCACATTCAGACTGAGAAGATTCGAATACCGTGTTTTAAAATTCTGTTCAAACCATGTCTTATATCAGTAATTTATGCAAACTCGAGGATGTTTATTTAGTGGCATGGGAGGGCATGCCGCCAATCTAAGCAACATGTACAAGTGTGCGTGTGCCTTCAACTGAGGCGATGTGTTGAAAGACTCGCAAGGCACCACCTGGGAATTCATAATAATGCATGATGGGCATGGAAGTGAGCCTTGAACGGAAATGCTTCCCGATGCAGTGAGTCCAGCAAAATCATTAGCATCTCTTTAGCCCCATCCTTGCTTGAAGTCACCTGAGGGGAGGACTATGCTTGGAAGCACCTGCTCTGAGGCATTTTATCCAACAAACATCCCTAACGAATCCGATCGTATGCGCTATTTAGACTATTGAATGAAAGGGCTATGCACTAGGTTAGACTTTCATGTGAGGTCAGATTTGTCTTCTCTTCACCGACTGCCAACTTCAACTTAGCCACCTTGCACGCAGGTGTTCTACCGTCTTTAGATCAAGTGCCCCTTCACTATTGCAAAATTTGCCACGGTTCTAGCGTGTTATGGAATGATGGGCAGCATCGATTTTCATCCATTGTACCCTCATCGCGTAGCAATGGAATGCTTCGTGTTCGTTTGCATTAGTAAGGGAACAAATGCACAGTAGAGTTTGACAAACGGTGACAAGTGCCTCCAGCACGTCTTTCGAAATAAAAAGCATTTATGCCGTGACATTTTTTTGAAGTGCGCTCAAATCGAGGCTGTGAAATTGGGCGTTGACGCATTAGACTAGACGCGTTGTAACAGAGACTCACTATGGCGTCACGATTTATTGTAAAATGTCGTGCATGTAGGGCAATCTAGCGAGCCTTTGTCAAGGCCTATCCACTGTTAACACTTCTATCCTTCATTACGTAAATACATGAGTGAGGCAGAAGCTCAAAATCTGTTCCATATGTGTGCACCGTCCATCCGCAGGCATCGAATAACGGACATGCTGAAAAACGGAAATTCAGAGCCTAATGACTATGCGGAGGATATGGAAGGACGAGCACGCTTAAAGCGTTAAGTTAAGACTTAAGCACAACAAACGTTTGGTTTTTAGCAGCAATCTCAGCATTATAATGAATAGGGGGAGTATCGCACCTGCAGTCCATGCAGCATTTCCTAACGTCTATATCCTGCTAGGTGGCAAGGGTGGCTGATGCCGATGCACCAAATACCTGTTAGAAAGTTTGGCTCGGGCCACCAGCCCCTCAAAGTTGTGAGTCTGAAGCTCAAAGCCGAGGTTCGCAAAGCTGCGTCTTTACTCGGTAAACTTGTCCCACATTTGTGTCAGCAAATAAATCACGCAAACCCACTTGAGCCACCCATCGGTCGATCTGACGCTCCCCAAACTTCCTACCTTACCTTCCTCAACTCTTCTCTCTTACCACCGCATTGACATGTAGTTTGTTCATGTGCTAGTGTGGGCTCCATTAGACCGACCAAGGATTAGCTACAAGGGAGATTTGACTTCAGGCTTACCTAAAGTCGCATTTTGCGGCCTAATTACGGTCATGCAATTATTGCTCGGTTAGGGTGTTGGATTGCTGTTGCAGGGGAGGGCTTTGATCCACACTTCGGTAAGGGCCAACCCGGGTGCTCAGACGAGCGACCCTGCTCCGAGCCATGTCAGAGTCCTCCATGCCCTTTCATACGCCAACAGTGCCTTTTCTCCTCTATTATTCTGTCTTTCTCGGTCTTCAAGAAGGTCTCCAAGCGCCGCATTTGTGGCTATCAATGATATTCTCCCGGATTACATGGGAGAAGACCCAGATGCATCTATTTATTGCCTGACATAGTGGAACCATGAAATCCACCGTACCTTCCCAGATGGCATTGCAGATGCGTGGGACATGCTCCACTGTACCCAAAATCACTCGGCTCTACATCGGAACATGAATTAAATGAGTGCGAATAGGAGTGGCTGCACCACTAATCCACCATTAAAGCCAGCCCCTACAGCGTGACGTGGGATTGGTGGGGAAGAAGTCTACGAAACACCTCACACATGCAGCAGAGACCATAAAACAGCAGTCGAAAGCTGTACCCATGTTAGAGTCAGTGAGTATAGTACTAGCTTTTCTCTCGTTATAAGGTAGCGTAATGTTGTCTTGGGAAAGGACTTGCTCTGACACCTTTATGGGAGGGATTTTAATTGCTTTCAGCGCGCCTAGAATTATCCCATTTCGCCTCATTATTTCCTCTAAGAAAATTGGTGGTGGCAGTCAAATCACGCAGATTAATTAGAAAGCCCTTTGCAATAAATAATCAAGCTCTCTCAACGAAAATGATAGCTGTAATCTCTCACCCAGCCAACTTCAGCCAGAGAATAAAATAGATGGAGTGCTTTGAGAGGCCCTTCACTTCCTCCCTCTCTCTCTCTCATGCACTCACTAATTGTTTCTTCTACTATTTTACCCACTTTTCTTGGTACTTTCTGCTGCTGAGGTTATGATGTTGTTTCACCCCACAATTGTCGTATTTCATCTTTCCGTTTCACATGTGTGGAACACGTACACATTTATACCAATTTTCCACTTTCCCTTTGAAACCCTACCGCTGTCACTGTTCTTTCCGTCTCACACATACACTCATACGTACATCACTGCCTCTTCATCTTCATCCCATCCAACATCTCTTTCAATAAATCTATGCCACCATAAAGGAGACACTGATTAAGTGAGTGATTGAGACTTAGAGACGCGCTTCGGTTGTGGCGGCAGCAGTTGCTTCGACTTGCACGTGCAGCGTGGCAGTGACCGAGCAGCTGACATTTTGAATGGTGAGGCAATCGATTAAATCAATTGCTTAGGTCACTTTCCCAAGCTAAGTGACCTACCTAAGTGGCCTACCTTCTGTTTGTCCTTTATGGACGCCTCTTCGGTTTTCGTTGGCGTGCGTTCTCCTTTGCCCAGACATTGGCAGACATTGTGGGCATGTTGATGAGGAGAGGTAGGTGCTGGCCTTGAAACACACCTCTACTAAACCCATTCACTTACAGGTTGCCAAAGAAACAGAGTAGTCTGCTACAAGGCAGTTCAGAGGAATGATCGTGCTGGAGAGGAGAAGGAGGAGAACTCGAGAGGAACATCTGATGTGAAGCTCGCGAGATTGCAACAGATGCCTAATTTTATCGCCTAGCCTAGAGGTCGTCCATTACGGTCGATGGAAATGGAAGAAGCCACCAGTGCAGACACCAGCTATGGAATAACTGAACTCCAGGACGAGTGCGAAAGGAAGAAAGGCAGGAAGGAAGGAAGGAGGAGGTGTGAATGATGCAAAGGATGTTTGCGTTGAGAAGAGGAGGCAAAGGCAGGCAAAGGGCCGTTCGACGAAGAGAGTGTGGGGGAGGAGCGGGAGGAGGAGTAGGAGGAAGAGGAGGAGGAAGAGAACAGGCGAATGGAGAAGGGGGCAAAGAAGGAAGATGCGTGCCAAGTGATCAGTGAGTCCCAAGTTGGCAACCAACTAAAGAAGATGCATGGCAGGTGGAGACGGCTCTTCACTAAATCGATCGGCAAATGTGCGTGGCACTGACCTAAACCAACTCACCACCACCGATTCACCAACACTATCATACTTTGATGGGGAAAAAAACGCTTGCCATTTACCACCTCGATGCAAGCCAAGTTAACAAGATCGTCTTCTGGTTAACGCAGCATCTCCATCAGTGCATTGCATGTGAACCAACCAAGCGTATTCAATTACTTACACGTTTTGTGCATTATAACTATGTCTTGGCCTATTATAGCAGTGCACTTTGTTGCTCCCTCGTAGCATTTCGTCTATTCTGACAAGCTCTTTAATCACGGCGTGTACGTTGGACCTTGTAGATGCAATCTGACCTCGTCCAATGCACACGCCTCCCTTAGTTGTTTTGAGTTGCTTGGAGAAGATATGGTGGAGAGCAATGGAGCGCAGTGCCCAACAGTCCAGCGATGATGCACACGAAGATGCACCACGTTATTGGTGACCCTTTATTCTCATCAATGATAAAGAAATGTGTCGCGGACATCTAGTACTGCATAACTTGAGTGGTGAAGGTGTTGGCTTGCGCTGTCATTACCTGAAGGAGTCATACTGGTGCACACCGGGCATGCAAGATTCACGTGTCATCCATTGGCAGCCGGCGGCGACCCTCAAAGTTCAGGCATTTGCTCGTATTTGCTTCATTGCGAGACCTCACGAATGCTGACTGACAAATGACATTTATGCATCCTCATGGCGAAATAAAACATTGTCCACCATGGAATGACTTGCCTACTGTCCCACTTCCAATCCTCCATTTTCAAGGCTTCTACCATTTCGTTCCATCCACATTGCTTGCAGCAGCCGGCGGCGACCCTCAAAGTTCAGGCATTTGCTCGTATTTGCTTCATTGCGAGACCTCACGAATGCTGACTGACAAATGACATTTATGCATCCTCATGGCGAAATAAAACATTGTTCACCATGGAATGACTTGCCTACTGTCCCACTTCCAATCCTCCATTTTCAAGGCTTCTACCATTTCGTTCCATCCACATTGCTTGCATTGGTGTTTGTTGCACTGTAGAAGATTTATTATACCTAATTAAAGCCAAACAAACACATTGAAAATTAACACATCTACCCACCTCATTTTATCTCCCTCGTTCCTGACTCCTAGTGGCTTGACACTGTGCGAGCCAACCAAATGCAACTGGAAGGCAGACAAGACTGAGTTGTTCATTAGGAAGGGTCAAAACTAGTGACTCAGCTAAGTGATTAATGACTGCTGGGTCCGCGGGAGAAAAGGTCCCAATTTTAATCCCCTCATAGCTAGTTGAAGCAGTTTAGCGGAGTGCAACCCAGAACCTTAAGTTTCAAACATTTGAGTCGTACCAGCCTTCCTTGCCTGCTCCTACGAGCTGCATGAATTGTCACAACTCAGTGAAGGGGCTGAAGCCTTCGCATCCCAACCACACATGCTGTCTGCTGGAATGCTAGCAGATTAGGGCAGTACGAGGTACCAGCATTCGCATTAGCATTCGCATTCGCTTGCCCTGATACCAGCCAACAGATGGAAGAAGACGTCTGGACTGAGGGAGGGAGGAAAGATCAAGAGAGGTCATGGTCAAGGTCAATTTTGTGTACATTGATCTTGCATACCAGCAAGGTGATGTGAAAAAGGGTTAAGGATGGAAGGACTGCAGCTGTTACCATGGGCACTGGCCACCTGATTGGAGACTGATGCAGACGTAACGGGGTGGAGGATAGGAAGTGCGTCCATTAGAGAGGTGAGGGGAGCTAGCAAAGACAGAGGAGTGCTGGTGACACGGCAGTCAGAGAGGTGGATGAAATGCAAAAACAGTCAAAGGGTAGGAACGAGACGATGCATTAAACTAAGAAAAGGGCGACCATGCTGTCCTCGTGGCGATGTTGGTGGAGCCGGGTCAAGTGGGGTTGAAGCAGTTGCGTGAACGGAGCTAGGAGCAGCCGGCTGTTGTCCATGTTGCTGCAGGCGTCGGCTAGCAGGTAGTCAGTGTGTAGCCCAGATCAGCTTTGCACACCGCCATTCCCCTAATCTCCTTCCTTCAGCAGAGCAGATCCCAACAGCGGTTAATGTCAAGCTCCGCATCACATCATTCGTCCGACGCCACAACGTCACAATAGCGTAGTTCAGTATGGAGGTTTTGCATATTCTACCTAATAAGTTAGCAAACCCTCCAACTAATTCGATACCGATTTGGAGTGCTCCAAATCTTCCTTCTATCGATACCGATTTGGAGTGCTCCAAATCTTCCTTCTTTTCCGATCTGCCGGATGGCTGTTGAGTTGTTCTTGCATTTGCTGTGGTGCCATTGTGGAAGCGGTTGTGCGTAAAATGCATACCTACTGCATTCACTAAAGCTGTGCTACAAGAATGGCTTCATATTGCAACTTCCTTCCTGCTCATGTGTGCAGAGGCTTCTAGTTTTGCTCATCCTTCACACCAATCAGTTAGCTGTCCCACTCAATAATTTTGCGGCCAGTTCTTTTCCACCCATCTCTCTTCCTGTGCAGTTGGGCGAGGGAAAGACAGGCAGTGATGACTGTGGCGCATCTGTTCAAGATGGATTGTGCTCAGTCGAATATCACTGCACTAGCTGCGAGCCTAACTGCGGGCAGGACTTCTTCATCTTACGTGTGATGCTTGACCATTTACTATATCCAATTCCGCCCATCCTATAGCCATTCATTCATTCCATACTGAGAACTTCCATTCCCTTGTTCAATCAACGCCTACTAATAGTGTCACGCGCCTACCATTTGCACAACTCGATTTGCATTCAATTGCTGAGCCAAACCTTGTTGTATTTTGCTAGCGCAGGTCCCACAAAGCCAGGGCTGTGGAGTTTAGACGCAATGGTTCCCACCCAGAGGGGCGGAAGCAATGGCTTCATCTTCCACGCTCCCACGAGCATCTCTCCACCACACCTGCAATGTGAGCCTTGATGGGGTTCATCGCTACTACTTGACCATCGACGCAATATCACCTCTAGCACTCCTCCCCCTTCCAGCCCCTCTCTGCTTCCCGACTCTTCCTCTCAGTGTAAGTGCTGCGGACATGCTACTGAAAGCGGTCCAGTTGAGGTGACTGTTACTCGCCAAGGTGCGCGCCTATGGTGTGGGATGGTGTAAGCATTGAAAGGGGAAATGAGACAGAGGCTGAGGGTAGCAGAGACGGCGTAATGAAGCTCAGGTAATCTGGTAGTTGCCACGAGAGTGATAGTTTTCGTGGGTGTAAATGCACACCCGTGATGGTTGGATCAATAAACTGAGAAATCAGCGATTCTCGCAGCATTTGCAGTCCACACCAGTTACCACAGTTCAAGACTTCACCGAATATAGAAACCTTATCTCTGAGGGAAATTCGTTGGTGGTTGTGATGAGAGTGCAGAAAGTGGTTCATATATAATTCATACCATAGAGAACGTGGTTGAACTAGTTCTCACTAAGCAAAGACTACAGCCAAAATGCCATACTCTCAGCGCCACACGTAGGTTGGATATCTGGGCTTCAACTCGGCGGACTTCAATTAACCGCATGGAGGTTGGAATGCTTTTGCCCCCAACTGGCGCATTGGTGGGAGTGGCGAGGCTTCGTGACAATGATAATGGCACGTCATAGCGAAGTTGAGGTGAGGTCAACGAAACCCACCCCAACTACAGCCAAAATGCCATACTCTCAGCGCCACACGTAGGTTGGATATCTGGGCTTCAACTCGGCGGACTTCAATTAACCGCATGGAGGTTGGAATGCTTTTGCCCCCAACTGGCGCATTGGTGGGAGTGGCGAGGCTTCGTGACAATGATAATGGCACGTCATAGCGAAGTTGAGGTGAGGTCAACGAAACCCACCCCTCGGAGGCAGACCATGCTGCACCACCCGAGGCGAGAGTGCAGTATTCGCTTACTTCCTGCTTGGTAGAACCATGTGAGAATAGAGTGCGTTGACCGACTGCAGTAGAGATCCATTTCCTCGGCTTACGTGTCACATGAATGAGTCTGTGTCGAGCAATGTGTGAGCTGGCAAAATGCACCTTCTCCTTCTCTCATCGAAGGCTTTCACTGCATCCACACAAAGAGCTAATTTAGTGGCATTGAGGACTAATATGCTTGTCAGAGGGTATGTGATTTCTCAAGTGACCAGACTGTCAAATAACCCACTACCTCCCCACCACGTGGAAAGTTGCGCTTTGCAGCAAGAGATTGGAATCGTGGGATAAAGTGCGAACAACAAAATATGTCTCCCACTGGGAGGGTAGGGCTACTTCGTTGTCCAGCACGGATAAAATTGTGCAACTTGTGCGTGCATTGGCACGTCGACTTGCACCATGAGTGACTGAGGCAGAGCTAGTCTGTGCAAGTGCCAGTGTCACCCACAGTCGGACTTCGGCTTGGGAGAGCGAGCAATGGTTTGATATCAGATGAGGTGAGTGTCTACTACGTACCAACTGTCAACCAGCCAAAGGTGTGGAAGCCATTGTCGCTGCGTGTAATCGCTGCGTCGATTGGACTATGAGGTCTCGATTTTCGCCTTTGCATTCCTTATGGCTGGATAAGGGATTGTGAGACAGTAGACGTGTTGATGGCGTGACTGTCCATGTAGACGACGAGGGGAGCACCAATGTGCGGCTGTCACAATGAGGTCAGCCGCATCCCACCTCTTTAATCCGTCTTCACCTCCCCTCACAATGGTGTGATTTATATAAGCCGCGACATCTCTGTCACACAGCCAACCTACCTCTTTGACCTAGGCAGGAATGTCGGTAGACGACTTAATGTGAATTGAAGCACAAGCTGCCGATAATCCAAACGGGCGGCTATGCAACACATTGTACACACGTCCACTTCATCGGACTTGCTCAGTAGACATTGGTCCTCCTCTTGCTGAAACAATCGGCCAGTCAATCAGTCAGGTATGTAAGACACTTCATCAATGGCCTCGAGGAATAATTTGGCCATAGCCGAAAAAAACATTTTCCTGTAAGTTGCCGAATCCTCAACTTTTGTCTTTTGTTAAATACATTGTGTGAGGAGATATGCTACTCACTAGGATGTGAGGACATTATGACTGTGACTGCAGACGGATGCGGTGATTGGATTAACTTGAACCTGTGGAATCATACTGATTAGTTTTAGTTATCGTTGAGCAATCCCCTATTCACTCAGGATGGCTGTGCCAATGCTGGATTAGTGTTGTTGAAAGGCACCAAGGAATTGGATTTTGTCAGCTATCATTACTTAATTGGGCTTTGAAATTTAACATACGTGATTTATTCAAACATCTTGTTGGATGCTGACATGCGGCACTTTTGGTATCCCTACATTACTGAATGATGAGTAGGCTAGCGTTTTACCCCCAACCTCATGGGATGGTGGTGGTGTCCTATTAGGTATCGATTTGACCTCTGTCGCCAAAACGGAGGCCTGCGCCCACATCTGCGGCTTTGAGACATCGGGTACAGCAGCCCTTCGAGAATTGACGCAGAGGTGAGTCGTTTCTAAGTTGGGGTGTGGTGACGCATCACCCATTTTCCAATATGGTAGTACGTAGGGACGTTTGCGGTTTCCTCGTTTTATTACCTCCGTAGGGCCATGATGATTCGTGCAATGCAATGGACTGCCCCACTGAGACTGTTACAGAAAATCGCTTCTGCGTATTGCACGCTGATGGAGCCTGTGCGGATTAACTTGAACCCGTGGAATCACACTGCTTATTTGAAGTTGTCGTTGAGCACTTCCCTATTCACTCTGGATAGCTGTGCAACTGCTGGATTAGTGTTGCTGAAAGGCACTAAAGAATTGGATTTTGTCATCTGTCATTACTTAAATGGGCTTTGAAATTTAACATACGTGATTTATTCAAACTTCTTGATGGGTGCTGACATGCGGCAATTTTGGTATCCCTACACGATGGAATGATGTGTAGGCTAGCGTTTTACCCCCAACCTCATGGGATGGTGGTGGTGGCGTCCTATTAGTTATCGGTTTGACCCACATCTGCGGCTTTGAGAAATCGGGAACAGCAGCCCTCCGAGAAGTGACGCAGAGGTGAGTCGTTTCCAGGTTGGGGTATGGTGACGCACCACCTGTTTTCCAATATAGCAGTATGTAGGGACGTTTGAAGTTTCCTCGTTTCGTTACCTCCGTAGGGCCATGATGATTCGTCCAACGCAATAGACTGCTTCGCTGAGATTGTTGCAGACAATCGCTTCTGCGTATTGCACGTATTTGGTTTTACCGTCGGCTATTAGCGGAGTCAGTTTAGACGCTGATGGAGCCTGCGTAAAACGCACCACACAGCGCGCTCATTCTAAGTTGCAGTGAAAGCCGATTTGCTGGTCAAATGCGGGATTTGATGCATTCAGAAAGGTGGACGGATGTGGAGGTGAGTGTGAAGTAATCCCCACACATGAATGGATGCACTAGTAATTCTATTGGCCAGTGCGTTGTAAAGGCGTTGGCTCTACGGTAGCTGGTGTGATCATCCTTCTGCCTCATTTGACTAGATGTCCAAACGTGACACGATGGTGTCGGGTCTAGAAATGTGAAGAGATTGCGCATTCCAAGATCGGCACTTTGTCATAATTGAGGTGAAGTGGGAACTCAGCACAACATGCTGTGGTAGGCGAACTTAACGCTACCGATAATCACAGCTTGCAGCGGGTTAAAATGCGCATGAATGTTGGAGTCCGTGTCCTCAGCAGCAAATTAATTGTCCAAATCCAAGGTTTAGTGATGTGTTTGACAAACTAGGTCGTCGTTTCTTCTACGACGTTGATTTCTTCTACGACGTTGGCATTTGGGCCTCAACGCCAACAATGTGTGTTGTGCGGTCGAAATCGTGTACAAATGGCGTGCCAATAGAGTGGCAGGCATGGAGATGTACTTGGCTTCAGAAACAAGGTGCTTAAATTTGGGTGGTGTGGGTCGAGTATAATGGGTGAATTTCTGGCAATGAGATGCCATTTATTCCGTTCTGAGCGACTGCCACCTAGTGATGAGCATGGTCAAAGGAAGAAATCGGTAGCCACTGATTTGATTTTAGGCATCTCTCAAGGGTGGTGCTATTCAGCGACCGCCATTGGAAGTGGCGCAATTTCGACTAAGTCATTCGTTCGACATCAGCACACAATAGTGTAGTTCAGTACGCATGTTCGGTATGCTACATTAAATAATTTAGCAAATCTTCTAGGTGTTCCGTGATTATTTTGGGACACTCCACATCTTTCGTCACTCCTCAAGTGCCGCCTGGCTGTTGGGCTGTGCAAGTGTTGGCTATGCTGCTGTTGCCGAAACGGTCGTGCATGAATGCACACCCACCATATTCAATATAGCCATGCTATTGGAATAAAATTCATGCCTCAACTCTCTCCCTGATGATGTGTGCAAAGACTTCAAATTTTACTCATCTCTCACACTACACAGGTAATTGTCTCGCTAAATAACTGTACGGTCAATTCATTGTACTCAACTCGCTTCGTTCACAGTCAGAACTGGCAAAGACAGGGAGTGCCGATTGCAGCACATCTGGCAGAGGCGGATTGTAATTAGGTGAATTTCTCTGCAATATTTATAAGCCTTACCAAAGAGAAGACCCCATCATCCACAAGTCATGCAAGAGTGCTAATTACCCGAGGACGCTAAGCAGTGATTGGTTTTACGAGCCAGAGCAGGCAAGAACTTGGAGATCTCGGGGACACATAGCACCCGGACACCTTTAGGCATCGGCCTAAGTAAAAAGAACGAGTTGCACTCCGATTGCACCACCAAGGGCTTTTATCATGGATCCACAATCTAAAGTTCGGAGACAAAGCCTAGGACGCGATCGCCCTTCAATCAGGACTACAGCTCACACATCAGCTTATGTGCCACGGTTCGAAATGCTTGCAAGCCACATTATAAGAGCTCCTTCGACGGTAGCAACCGACAATGCTAGACAGCATGTGCTGTGTCCCAAAGAAGGCATAGGAAAACTTAAGGTTGGTCAACTTCTGCTAGGGTCTCCGAATAATGTTAGGCCTCAGTAGATTCTGCCTGTTTCTCTTGTTCGCTTAAGCTCATGTGTCGCTAACTACAAGTTCTTTTCTGTTTCGTTCTCACAATTTCCACGGGTGATTGTCATGCCACCGAAGATCTCACGAATTGTTTTAATACTTTAGGCACAAGAAAACAAAGATCGGACGATCACAGAACTCCCGTTCGAATTGCCATTGAGAATATGCGAGTACCTCGATGCTGCAGACTTGGTAAACATCTGCACCGCTCTTCCGAATTGGAAGTCGATTCTCTCCACTCGACGGTCCTCCACTGTCATGGCTCAGCACATTAAGCAGTGGACCTGGCTCGATGGACGTCTGTGCTAGCTGCTATTCCCACTCTCCTCACAAATCTCCTTCGACAGGACTTCCGACGCCATTCGATACCACACCCAGCAGACTCACTCCTGTCAATCCCTACTCTCCGCGTTGCCCCATGTCCAAGCGCACAGAACAATACGCTTTCGTCTGCTGCGCTTATTCAACATCGACAAGATGGCTTATTGTGAGTGCATTTGGATGTTGGAATCACCACGCATCGCAGCTGGCATGGACATTCCTCTCAGCAGGTATCCATTGAACGTATGGTTTGCCAGGAGAAGTAACCTCACCATCATTGGAGATCGCCACGATAGTGGCTTGGATTACCTGGTCGTAAGAAGTGCAGATGCAGCCAGCGACGAGGAGCTCGATGACTTTGACTGCATTATCTACTTTGTTTACCACTTTCTAGTCCTCGAGGATGAGATAAAAGCCATCATGGAAGCCCTAGAACCGCACTAAACACTAGTCATCGCACTCGCTGTTAATGCGGAGAAGGACAAATCAAGTGAGATGGAGTGCTTCGCAAGATTTCTTGACAAAATTAATGGCGTCTGCAATAGTGTGCTGTCTGCTGTACCGCCGAACTGGAGACTGTGGTGCATCAGACGCGAAGGGGAGGACTTTATCAACTGGTCCGATCTATTGGAGTGGGCATGTTACGACGTGATCGCCAAGAGAATGTAGGGACTCTCGTGACGACTACTTCGATGTTTAAACTAAATAAACTGATATCGATCAGACCTCTTCTGTAACCGACATTGCTTCTCTTATTCTGCTCCCACATTTGATTTGAATAGCTGAGTCTTTCATTGCAAAATGTCCTTCGGAATCTGTGCAAAATCCCAGTTGGAAGGTAGTGTGATCGTAGGCGTGCTTTGCATTCACTTTGCCATGTGAAATGGGAGGGGTATTGAGCAACACTAAACCGCCGAACTGGAGACTGTGGTGCATCAGACGCGAAGGGGAGGACTTTATCAACTGGTCCGATCTATTGGAGTGGGCATGTTACGACGTGATCGCCAAGAGAATGTAGGGACTCTCGTGACGACTACTTCGATGTTTAAACTAAATAAACTGATATCGATCAGACCTCTTCTGTAACCGACATTGCTTCTCTTATTCTGCTCCCACATTTGATTTGAATAGCTGAGTCTTTCATTGCAAAATGTCCTTCGGAATCTGTGCAAAATCCCAGTTGGAAGGTAGTGTGATCGTAGGCGTGCTTTGCATTCACTTTGCCATGTGAAATGGGAGGGGTATTGAGCAACACTAATTGTTTTCGCAGGAGGTAGAGCAAAGGCTACTACTTTGCTCTGCAGTCAAAATTATTGTTCCATGGGCTAGCATTCCGCAAATACGCTCAGACACAGGACAGCTATTCCCTTGTATCGACGCGATCATTAGGATGCCTATGCTTATGCATTCAAAATGCTTTCCGTCTCAGCATGAATGGACTACAAGCTGCAAAGTCTGCCACCGCGGGTTTTTGATTTCAACGACATCATAAATTGCCTCTATTTGAAGAGCACTTCGTCCGTGAGTAAAAAGGGTTCTCTTTAACCCCACAGGTAATCAGCCGCATTTAGTCTGAGCGCAATAGCCTAAATACCATTTATCTGTATCCGTAGTGACTAGCGCAAAGTAAAATAAGGACGCAACGCTTTAGATCATAATCTAAAACAAGGCTCTAGTCAACGTATCATAATATAACGGCACCAGGACCCAAGCGCTTCAAATTTGTCTAAAATATCTTATTTGCAGGGACATTATGAACTATTCAACAGTGTTAACCCAGTGAAGGAGAAAGGAGAATGCGTTTGAGTCGTTGCCAAGAGATGAAACAGTCAGTGTTGGGAGGCGAGAAGATTGGGCTGACATGAAGGTCTTGTGGCGACACCACAACTGTCGTCTAGAGGAGGTAACGAAAGTGTTTCCTTTCCTAGCACACCAAGTAGGATATTAATCAATGTTTGAAATACGAGCACCGGCTACATAACCACCTTCTTTCGTCCCGGTCTAAAAATCAGGCGTTGAGTTGCGTGAAAGGGGTCAATTCTGAGAAACATAATGCATAAGGACTGCAAATGTTTGACTGTAACTACTAGCTACCTTATGTCTTAGTGCTTTCCTTTTTGTTTCGTTTGACGAGTTTTCTTGTTCCATGTCTGCAGGGGCAACTTGGTATCCTGACGACACGAAAAAATAAGGAAGGCATTTCCTGTTCTCATCCGCTACTGTGTGGCACTAGGTAGTGTAGCTCTCTGGAAGAGTAAAAGAGGGAATGGGCAATGAGTGGAAAATATGGATATAGCCCAAAACACATTTTAATGGCAACATACTCAAATTAGCTCTCAAATATACAAACGGCGCAGGAGGAAGAGGCAGAATTGGTGCGAGGCAGATAGACGCAACGAATCGAAAGAGTGGGAAGCTAAAACTGTTAAAAATAATGCATTTAACCCGAGCAAGTCTAAAATAAGTCTTAGTCATCGGTAAAACTTGGTCGGAACTACTTTAGTCTGGTCGAATTTATCCTCAAATGGTCGTTGGCATGAGTCCACTAATCTTTTAATCAATGCTTGAAGAGATTTTGGAGGAGTGGAAAAATGAGAGAACGTTATTAAAAGAGCGCAGGTAGAGGGTATGGTAGGAGAAGTTGCAGAATAGAAGTGGATATGGACTTGAAGGAGGTGTAGGTGGGAACGAAGCACTCTTGCGTAGATGAAGTGAATGCTCAGTTCCCTTCACTGGTTAAGCGAAATGTGCCGGAGATGAATTTGTGAGCTACTTAACCACTTAACAGAAAATGGCGTTACTAAGAAAGCATTTAGAACAAGCAACACAGGCTACTACCATTGGCGACAGCTTTGGGATTTCCTTTCATTTCCTCCATTTTATCTTCCCTTTCCCACAAAGCAACTTCAGACTAGCATTGGTTGCGTTAGATTTGTGTGGAACTCCTCAGCATGTTCTAATAGAGGTGTAGGTGCAAAACACAGGAACTTATTTGCTCAAACCATGACTGCGCTTTTGAATTTCAAGTGCAGTCCATCCGTTCGAGCCCTCTACGGTCATTAACGATGCCGAATCCGCGTCATTGATACGCACAGTAGCACACCACTCGGCAGTTCTGCACTAGGCAGCCAATCGGATCAAGGTCACGAATGGAAGAATCCTCAGCTGAGTAAACCTTCACAACAGCCCCAATTAATTGACTCATTTAAGACATAAATGCCGCAATTTATTTTGTAGTGGATGCTCAAAGTACGAGCAATCGTTTCAGATTAAAGTAGCGTTTCTCCACACATAACACGGAAACTCGCACAATGAAAATTGATGCAAACTTAATTTACAGGTATATTTTGCGGAGCATTCGGAAGACAGTGGTGAACCTCAAAGGCAAAATATAAGTAAAGTCACTCAGAATGAAGTTATTCCATGATTTATTAACTAATAGAGCTAAATGATGCTGCACTAATTCTTGAACCGCAAATTTGAGGCAGCCATGGTGGTGATTCCTAGACAGCATATTTCTGGAAGCATTTAAATTTCAAAGCTTCCATGGCAACTTATTCCATTAAACGGGAAAGGTCTGTCCTACCACACTTATGTTCTATGCGAGAACAGCAGCACAGACAAGCAACCAATAGTGACCCAAATCCGTCGCCCTCGATGAGAGCCTCTCAAGTTCAAAACGTCTTTGCTACACGTCATCCTCCCCACCTAAAAAAAATCGATCGCAAAACAAACGTATGCTGGCTACAGAGAAGTACAGAAGGGACAAAATGTGGAGATGCGGGACACAAGCTATGTCAGAGCGATGGCGGTTTGGGAGTGATGAAAGGATGCTCGTGACGACGAAAGAGGCGTGCCAGTTGCTCCCCTTCTCTGGTCAGATACATGCGCGATGAAACACCGGAGAGGACAGGCGACTCTTGTGTGGAGGACGCTCAGCTGTTCGTTTTGTCAAACCTGTGCAAAGGAAGCAGAAGAAAGTTAGAATGCATGCGCGTATGGGATGGAAACCATGCCTGTCAGTGATTGCAAAATGAACAAATTCAGTAGAGATGAGGTGGGTCATAAATGAACGGAGCGGGCACGAGTAAGTGAGTGACTGCTCGATGAACGGAAGGCTGCCAAATGGTAGGACAAATAAACAGCACCAGAAAGGCAGGGAAATAGGTGAACGTGATAGAAGCAAACGATTGCTATGGCGAAGAGGAGCGTTTTACAGCGCAAAGTAGGCGAATAGGCGGATGACAGCAACACCTGATTGCATGAACAGCGCACTAGAATTAGGTGAAATTGCACAAAGTGCGTGGCATTGGAAGAAGAAATAGCAAATAAATAAAATCTCAGTTGTTTACAGTGGAATCATCACGAATACGATGCGAGAAGGCCACCGAATCTCGAACATCCTCACACAAACTTCCATTCCGTGCTATGCCGTCGAACGCAAAAGTCAGCAGACAATTCTCACGGAAGCTGGGGCCAAATCAAACTTGACAATGTGGAGCCAACAAAATAATCATCAACCCCCACCTATCACCTACACAGTGCTTTGAAGTAATTACGCACTGAAATGCCTCGTCTCCTCATTTTGAAGGGAAATTACTGATGGTACCAGAATAGGCACAATTACTGTACTTCAGTGGAGAAAGTACTTCTAGAATACCATCATACCAGGACAAATGCGTGAGCGATTCGGTCGCTCAAGGAAGGCGCCTACTGCGATAGCGCCACAAGACCGGCTTTAACAGGCAATAAATTCAGCACAAGTTTAATTGACTACATAAACAGTTAATTAGACAGCTTGCGTGGATTTGCAATCCGGATGCTAGCAATTGGGAGTGACGGAGACAGACAAAAGGAAGACGGCTTATGCAGTGCCAAATGGGTATTGTAAATTTCACAGTGTCCTTCTGCCCCTGCAACGCTGCGACCACCTTCCAACGCCTAACGCAGACAGCACTAATTATTCTAGTCCCAACACACCCTATACTCCACCTCAACCGCATTCTCGCATTTAGTGTAGACATGCGAGAACTAAAGACCAAGCTAACACTGGTGTTGCATCGCCAGCGAGACGCAGAATTGGTCCTGATACCGAAGGAACTCCGTTTTCTTCAACGATCCGTCACCCCCCTGGCGCATATAGTCTCGTTAGATCAGATGGCATTTACCGAAAACCGTACGAATCATGTGGCATGACACACTGCCAAAGGCCGCTTATCAATTGTTTTGCCGATACCGCCATCTGGCTGCATAAGCTAGTTGGAAAGCAGACAAAAGCAATTTCCAGTGGCAGTGTGAGTATGGTGGGACGCAGAGTACTGACCTCGACACGGCTTTCGTATGAGCGATGGTCCTAGCATCCTCTTATAAGGCCACAACGAAAGATATAATCTCGTTTAGCGGGGTAGCCAGACGGATATGGCAAAAATGGTGGGAACTCCTCCTAGAGGATGAGATTTGATGGTACCAAGAAGACGACTTAATTTACAGGTATATTTTGCGGAGCATTCGGAAGACAGTGGTGAACCTCAAAGGCAAAATATAAGTAAAGTCACTCAGAATGAAGTTATTCCATGATTTATTAACTAATAGAGCTAAATGATGCTGCACTAATTCTTGAACCGCAAATTTGAGGCAGCCATGGTGGTGATTCCTAGACAGCATATTTCTGGAAGCATTTAAATTTCAAAGCTTCCATGGCAACTTATTCCATTAAACGGGAAAGGTCTGTCCTACCACACTTATGTTCTATGCGAGAACAGCAGCACAGACAAGCAACCAATAGTGACCCAAATCCGTCGCCCTCGATGAGAGCCTCTCAAGTTCAAAACGTCTTTGCTACACGTCATCCTCCCCACCTAAAAAAAATCGATCGCAAAACAAACGTATGCTGGCTACAGAGAAGTACAGAAGGGACAAAATGTGGAGATGCGGGACACAAGCTATGTCAGAGCGATGGCGGTTTGGGAGTGATGAAAGGATGCTCGTGACGACGAAAGAGGCGTGCCAGTTGCTCCCCTTCTCTGGTCAGATACATGCGCGATGAAACACCGGAGAGGACAGGCGACTCTTGTGTGGAGGACGCTCAGCTGTTCGTTTTGTCAAACCTGTGCAAAGGAAGCAGAAGAAAGTTAGAATGCATGCGCGTATGGGATGGAAACCATGCCTGTCAGTGATTGCAAAATGAACAAATTCAGTAGAGATGAGGTGGGTCATAAATGAACGGAGCGGGCACGAGTAAGTGAGTGACTGCTCGATGAACGGAAGGCTGCCAAATGGTAGGACAAATAAACAGCACCAGAAAGGCAGGGAAATAGGTGAACGTGATAGAAGCAAACGATTGCTATGGCGAAGAGGAGCGTTTTACAGCGCAAAGTAGGCGAATAGGCGGATGACAGCAACACCTGATTGCATGAACAGCGCACTAGAATTAGGTGAAATTGCACAAAGTGCGTGGCATTGGAAGAAGAAATAGCAAATAAATAAAATCTCAGTTGTTTACAATGGAATCATCACGAATACGATGCGAGAAGGCCACCGAATCTCGAACATCCTCACACAAACTTCCATTCCATGCTATGCCGTCGAACGCAAAAGTCAGCAGACAATTCTCACGGAAGCTGGGGCCAAATCAAACTTGACAATGTGGAGCCAACAAAATAATCATCAACCCCCACCTATCACCTACACAGTGCTTTGAAGTAATTACGCACTGAAATGCCTCGTCTCCTCATTTTGAAGGGAAATTACTGATGGTACCAGAATAGGCACAATTACTGTACTTCAGTGGAGAAAGTACTTCTAGAATACCATCATACCAGGACAAATGCGTGAGCGATTCGGTCGCTCAAGGAAGGCGCCTACTGCGATAGCGCCACAAGACCGGCTTTAACAGGCAATAAATTCAGCACAAGTTTATTTGACTACATAAACAGTTAATTAGACAGCTTGCGTGGATTTGCAATCCGGATGCTAGCAATTGGGAGTGACGGAGACAGACAAAAGGAAGACGGCTTATGCAGTGCCAAATGGGTATTGTAAATTTCACAGTGTCCTTCTGCCCCTGCAACGCTGCGACCACCTTCCAACGCCTAATGCAGACAGCACTAATTATTCTAGTCCCAACACACCCTATACTCCACCTCAACCGCATTCTCGCGTTTAGTGTAGACATGCGAGAAGTGAAGACTGAGCTAACACTGGTGTTGCACCACCAGCGAGAAGCAGAATTGGTTCTGATACGGAAGGAACTCCGTTTTCTCCAACGATCCGTCGCCCTCCTGGCGCATTTAGTCTCGTCATATCAGATGGCATTTACCGAAAACCGTACGAATCATGTGGCATGACACATTGCCAAAGGCCGCTTATCAAGTGGCAGTGTGAGTATGATGGGGCGCAGAGTACTGACCCCGACACGGCTTTCGTATGAGCGATAGTCCTAGCATCCTCTTATAAGGCCACAGCAGAAGATATAATCTCGTTTAGTGAGGCAGCTGGACGAATATGGCAAAAATGGTGGGAACCCCTCCTAGAGGATGAAGTCCTAGCATCCTCTTATAAGGCCACAGCAGAAGATATAATCTCGTTTAGTGAGGCAGCTGGACGAATATGGCAAAAATGGTGGGAACCCCTCCTAGAGGATGAGATTTGATGGTACCAAGAAGACGCCATGCTTTCCAAGAGTCCATTGAACTCTACCTCGATAATGCAAGTTGTTCTTCAAGGCACATCGAGCAGAAGGTACTGGTGTCCCTCACTTATCTCCAGTTGTGCTAAATACCTGCTGAATATACACTACTTACAGCAGCTTAAAGAAGCCTCGTTCTACAGCGATAGCATCGCTGCTACCTCTGTCCGCGAGGTTCTCCAAGGTTAAGGAGCGTGTATGGCTATCATGGACTCATTATCGTCCGTTGTGAAAAACTGATTCACTCTGGTCGCATTCGACTTCTTCAAGTAAAGGGTCAAGGTGGGGCTCAAGAAGTTGCAGAACACCGAAATTATCGTTAAATTTCCTTTTAGGGTGAATTTGTCAGCATTGAGTGTCCGAATCGACCTGTAGCCGACTGTTGCTAAGCAAGGCAAGACCCCTGGGGCCTTAAGTCAATCATAACAACTAAACACTTGCATGGCAGCAGACAGGTGGAAAGAATGAATCGTCCTCTTACCGGACCACTAAAGGCTTTTACTAATAATGCGTAACCCAAAGACTGGGATGCAAGTCTAGGACTCACTCACCTCGCACACAGGGCTACGGTCCACACATCAACTGGCGCTCCAGCGTGCAAGATGATTGCGGAATGCAACATGAGAGTCGCTTTCGTAGTAACAACCAGCAATACCCAGAGTACGTGCTGCATCTAAAAGAATGCATAATAGCTTCTGGCATCGCAAGGAGACGCTTATGGACGTCTTACAGACAGGTGGAAAGAATGAATCGTCCTCTTACCGGACCACTAAAGGCTTTTACTAATAATGCGTAACCCAAAGACTGGGATGCAAGTCTAGGACTCACTCACCTCGCACACAGGGCTACGGTCCACACATCAACTGGCGCTCCAGCGTGCAAGATGATTGCGGAATGCAACATGAGAGTTGCTTTCGTAGTAACAACCAGCAATACCCAGAGTACGTGCTGCATCTAAAAGAATGCATAATAGCTTCTGGCATCGCAAGGAGACGCTTATGGACGTCTTACATCGGACAGAGAATGCATTACAATAAACACAATCGGACTAACGTCTGCTGCAAAATAAACCTTGTGCAAATATGCAGGTCGACTTCCTCATCTATGACTCACCATGAAATCTACCTTCTCTGGCTCAAGGACCTGTTTCGCACAGCCGCGATTCCAGCCAATGACAGTCCACCAGTACAAGGCACGACACTATAGCAGTGTTCTGCTGGTCGGATGCAAAGAAGGGAGGAGGAGAAGAGAGGAAGAAGACTACCCATTGGCATGACTGAAGTCAATAGGTAGAGGTCACAACAGAGGCCGCTCACGGAGAGACTAGGTGCTTGTGCAGAACTTATGTTTTCTAGACTGTACTCTTTTGGCGAGTGGTGTGATGGTAACTCAAGCTGTGTGCTTGAGGAGAAGGTCGATTTCTTCGACACTGAGAGAAGTCACCTCTTGAGTAAGCAGCAGGACCGCATTTATTTCCTCTAATTTGGGGCCAGAGCTATTGTAGCACAATCAACCTTCTTGTGTCAGGAGTATTCGCAGGGAAGAGGAGGTGAACGAGTAGGGTGCTACATTGCCGAAGTACACCACGCAACAACAGTTGTCTAAGATAAACCAATTAAACTAGTGTATTGTTTAAATGTATGCAATGCATTTAGAGAACAAAAATTCTTATCCTAGGCTTGCATTTAACACCTAATTTTCGCGGGTTGAGTGGCATTCGGTTGCATACCTGCTATTCTCTCTCATTAACTCCGCATTCCTTTGAAATTCAATAATTGCGATTAGTTTCATTGGCAGCTAAAAACAGTGGCAAGTGCTCATCATCATCACTCATCATTTTGCGCTTGTTCTGCACTTTTCCAACACTTTTCGAGTTTATGCTCCATAATATGTTGCATTACTAAACGCGTTCTTTGATTTCGCAGCATATTTCTGCGTCCATTACGCTTATAACAATGCGTTTTCAATGAAAGATTCTACTTCGCCAAAATATGGCTGGTTTGCCACTAGTCCAGATAGAGCTCGTCCTTTTGTGGCTATTAGGAGAGCTGCTCCTTTAATGGGTTCCGTTAGTTAGACGAGATCGTGATATTATTTTCGATGAGAGCAGAGGATGATGTAGGGGCCAACTATTCAGATGCAGTGCAAGATGCTCCACACAGCTAATTTTAGTCAAGCAAACCTTTCACTCTCATTCATCCTCAACAAGATCCGAGGGTGTTGTTGCATTCTTTGTGGCAGGCATCTTTGTCCCATTTCCGGTATGCGGTAACACTTTACCTAATCCCTCTAAAATCTGCTTGTGCAATTTCGTGAGTTGTGGAACTGTGCTCGTCAGCAAGGTATATGAATTTCTTCCCTTTAAATTTATTTTGCATTGCAAGCTCTTATTTGTCTTCTCGCCTCAATCGTCATTCATCGCGTTGGCCTTGCATTCACTCACTTTCATTCCCTATGCGCGGTAATTTGAAGTGAGAAAACATTAATTTCGTCTTTTGATAACCAACTGCACTGGCTGAGTCCATCTCTCCTACTGCGGTTTGAATGTGTGCATGCTGCAACATTTGCTCAAGTTCTCCTTCATTTTAATTGCAACTCACACAAATGCCCACATCCCAATTTTTAGGAGAAGTTTAAAGGATAGCGGTGCGTTTGTTGCTTTTGTCTCCATCTGATGCTCGCATTGACAAAGTTAAAGGCCGTAGCGTTCCAAGTCCTTTCTTGAAGTCGCAATGAGCCAAAGCGTCTTGGGCAGACATGCATTAATGGCTTACCAAAGGGCCGGACGACTGCTAGCATGGGTCGAGTGCCGTGCAGTAGAGCAGAAGTGGAGAGGAACAGGGAAAGGATTTTGACGAGCCGCTTCAGCACCTACATGATGTGTTGCAGGTGTCATGTAGAGCTACCATCTTTCAGAGCCTATTTAAGCACCTGGTGATAATAAGATCGGCTTATTCAGGTAAACGACCCAATGGATCACCACAGTTAAAGCGTCAATCAGCCTACGTCAATGTGGCAATTTTGACTTTAGTTGACGTGCGACAGCTAGGTGTTGAGCATTTGTGTTTATTATGAGTCAGATGAAAAGGAAGAGCCACCACCTTTAAAATATAAGCGAATTATCGCCAAAAAACAATCAGGCAAAGAGCTCTAAAGGACCGCTTTACAAGGTATGGGTGTCCATTTGCGGCTAGTGCTTGAAGAAAGAAGTAATGCGACCTCAATTTAATTGTGCATTTTAATAGTCGCGTAAAATGAGTTTTCTGGTCCTGCAATCTCTGTGCCGACTATAAAGTAGTAAGTCAGTTTTGGTGCTTAATTGCTTCTTCAAAAGAACCTGAGTAGCAAATTGCAAGTGTTCCAAGGCGTGTGATAGGGTGTCAACAAACTCAGCATGAAAGGCAACAGAATGGCTGTAAATGCAACTTCGTCGCCTCTGATTCTGGTTTACAATGTTTTGCTAGTGAGAAACTATCGCTGCCCGAACAAACTCACGCCGTTCATGTCTTATATCATAGAAGACCTGAGAATAATCCCACCCAATTAACACACTTTTAATGGGCTTTGAGGCTAAACCTCATCTGACGTTCAATGTTAAACACGTTTCTCGACAGTCCATGGTTCTTAAAACTAGTTCATCTACTTTCGCATTTCATTTTATTTGTGACTAAAATGTTGGGTGAATGTCTCAAAAATGTGTGGTGAATACTTCAAAGGAATTCATTTAATGGATGAAATGCATCGAGTCTTTAGTGGGGGTGTATTGGACCAAAGCAGTGTGGACAAACCGAGATCCATGCCGTCGGCCAAGAGCTCAATCTACAAGGCTTCAAGCACGCACTTGAAATACTTCGGTTCTCTGCAGTTATGTCTGCTGGTCGCACTAAGTGAACTCAGCGCTCAGCGAATCCCCAAGACATATCTCACACTGGTGGAGGTAGGAAGAGTTTACCAAAATTTCGTACTGCTTATCCAGGAGTTGGTCTAACAAACAGTACGTGCAAATTGAATGACATTGTGGGCAGCATGCGAAGGAAACCACGTTGATGAAATAGCATGAGTTGTGTGCCAGCAAATGGCGCAGCTCGCTGCAGTGCATATCAAACCACCATTTATGTGGCTATCAACAGGCAAGTCATGACAGAAACCTCATTCGATGAGTGAAATGTAGACCTTAAAGGAAAGTATTTCTCTGAGTCGACGGCAGAACCAAGTGACCATCCACGGCACAGCGAGAGTAGGTAAGAATTATCAACACTTGTTCTGCGTCTATCCTCAATGAAGAGTAGATCTGGCGAGTACAGTTGCGCCGCATTTAAATGAGAGCGGGTAATTAATGCTCAACCGAAGTGGTCATAGTAAAGTTCAGTGTCTATAAGTTGTGTTAAGTGACCAGCATGGAGAAGGGAATTCCACACTGCGGTGGCGCGTGCAAACGGTCCAACTTCTTATCGTAGCTAGAACGGCCTGGTAAATATTACCATAGTGTGTGTAATGGAGAAACCTAGAAGGCCCGGAATAATTTGTTAGGCTTTGCAGAAGTTTATATTATCGTTGCTATCATCGCAAGCGCCTTAGAATAGGCATCTCGTTTAGTCCGCTCCAATTGATTGAGGTGCATCTTAAATGCACTAACACACTTTGAGATCACGTTCATACTTTGCTATGTGCGCAGATAAGGGGATCCAGTGCCCTGCAAACAGGCTCGCTAGCCTCCACAACCAAGCTGCTGGGAGTGTAGACAGGTGTAGTAGCTCTCTTCCCTACCCATGTATGCCGGTCAGTAAAGGCATCTGCTTTGCATTTCGCCTGTCGCTTTGCCAATCGACATTTCAATGATACCAGGGCCACACAGGGAGGCATTCTAGTTTGCAAAGGTCCTCAGCCCAGTTTATAGCACTCCGTGATCCGTATTGCGAAAAGATATGAGAGATGCAATGCCTGATGGCCGGTGACAGCAATAGAACCCACAGAAATATATTTGTCGTTTTCTGGAATTCTAATTACTGACAAGGCCTCTTTTGCATTCATCATTGGCCACTTTCACTTACAGAGTGACTCATTATGTTGTAAATTAAAACCGTTATATGCAGTTTTTAATGTATCCGGGTAAGAGCAGCGCAGGACGGTAAGCATTCTCTCTTTGCTGCATAAAAAGGGAGGATATTTGTCATGCGGCAAAAGAATAGATATGTACAGCGAATAGCACAGGTGTGTACTAACAACGGAACAAGTAACGGGTATGCTAGTTGGCAAAGGTGGACCACAATTTGGCAACAGTCCCTTGGAATCTGATCTGCAACCATTTCAACCAATAATGTGAGTAAGATAGGAGCGCTTCTACTTAGCAATGAGGTAATCCTTTCAATAGGAATGAGTTAGGGGAGGATTTGTGCTGGTACAGATCCCAAGAATCTGTACCCGCACGCTCCCCATGACGAGCCAGTAGTAATGAGTTGGTCAGACTGTTCACTTTATGGTATCTGGGAGTAAGCGTCTTCTGCATTGATCTTGAGAAAGTCTTTGGGCTTACAAAGCTGTGAACCAAATCACTTACCTCTTCAGTCATAAGTAAGTTCCAACCACGGAGTTGGCAGTTCAGAGAAAAGTTCTGTGATTTCAAGATGTGTCGAGGTTTAACTAAGTCGTTGAAGGAGTAACCGATAGCTTCATTCTTACCAGGATGTTAGCACAGCGTTTCTCTTCACGTTGCCTGATTTGAAAGCCAAGTAATCACTACAGCTACTTGATTGACCTTTGTGCAGCAATAAAAATGTCAATCACGCTCAGCATGAGATTCCATAATGTGACAGCAATGCCATCGATACTGTTCCCCTTTTAGATCTAGCTAACCCCATGCGATAAAACAAAATATTATTTCGTTCTTCATTACTTAAGGGGTTCGTCATCCTTCGAGAAAAAGGATAGCTTACAAGTATCAGATAAGTGGTACTTGCCTGACTGAAATATTGGTCTGCTAAGGCGGTTGCTTGAAGACTGTACGATGTTATCAACTGGGCAAATGCGAATTACTCGTGAGCTTCGTAAGCCATTGCATTGATTGCAACCGGCATTTGATGTTGTTTCTCTTAGTAACCTTGTCCAACTCACTAAAGGTCATGGGAAAAAGTGAAAACATGTATTTTGAAAACAGTTTATCAAACGATGTCTTTAAAGTAAGCAATACCTCATGTGTGAATGCGTGAGGCATTTGATGTTGTTTCTCTTAGTAACCTTGTCCAACTCACTAAAGGTCATGGGAAAAAGTGAAAACATGTATTTTGAAAACAGTTTATCAAACGATGTCTTTAAAGTAAGCAATACCTCATGTGTGAATGCGTGCTCGAGAAGTGGCATGCTTTTGATGGGCATATTGTGCCTCACTCGCACAGAAATAGCCGCTCATTTGGCTTGAGTGTGAGCATGCAATGCTGGAATGAGTGATAAATCCACTATACCTCAACAACTTTGCGGCTCTTCAGAAAGACCGCATGCTGCTTATAAGCATGCGCACTAAAGCAATGTATGAGTCGAGGAAATCGGATGATGCACAAGTGGTTTGTCTAATGAGTCTGCTGCTGTTAAATGCAACCAGTCATTTCCACATGCCTGTATCAGACAAAAATACGGAAAGATCTACTATGTTTAACCTCCTGCACAACAAAGACCGTCCGGAAATGGAGCACTTGCAATATTTGAGGCGGAGTTCGCTCTCATCTTATTTCAACCCTTTAACCTCGCTTTGAGTTCGAACAATGAATTCGAGTGACCTATTTATACGCGTGTCTAATTTAACTAACGCATTTGCCTCCCCAGGCTAGGTCTTACGAAATCATGATCATTTCAGCATACCATTGCCATGGTTCTCACTCCTCTGCCAGATTACCATGTTAGCATTGACGAGGTGAACCCTCACACATGTTTGACTTCGGAGCACCAAAGGTTAGTTCAATGCCATGCCAATTGGGTGAGATTCGGCTAGATATACTCTGGCTTCAATTTAATAGCAAAGGAAATTAAATGCTTTGCTAACACTAAGGCGGTGTCTAGTTGAATCACCCAAATCAAGCTTGAGTCGATAAAGAAGTTGCCTTGCATCTCCCTCTCATTCTTCCACTTCTTTCTCTTCTTCTTATTCGCTTGTGACCATCATAACTACTCTGCCTACCTTCTTGAACATAACTGGACATACCTCCTCTTCCTCCGATCCACCCCTACTGAGAGGCGGGTGATGCATCCATGTGAATGCATGGTTTAGCCACCGCTTTACTCGTCTAATAACCGACCAAACCACTAGCATCCGGGCGGCCCGTATTTTCTCCCATCGTTAGTCTATGTCTCCGCATGCTACCTGGTTGTCAAACGATGCCTCAGCCGCAAAAACTTTCGTCATGCAGTCCAAAAGACTCGCGAATAATCGCCACCACCTCTACCTAAGTGAGGTTGCTAACGTCATGTAGTAAGCTTACAAGTCAACTCCACAAATATCACTCAGCCCTTTCGCAAAGTCAGTGAGCACACCGGACGTCCACAACGACATAATAGAAAAGCCCCTTGTTGCGTGAGAGATAAACTGTAACATCGCAATGTAGGCCCTCTCAGGGAAACCAAGTGTTCTAATAGGCAAGTTTTGGGCTATGCCTTCTGCACACACCTGGTGGCTGCATTTGAAAATCCACGCTTGGCCTACGCATTTAAAGGAGCGGTATTAGCAAATACAGGCAGGAATAAGCTCCTTGATGCCCCATATGGTATACGCGCGAAACACCATACGCACCAGTCTTCATCCACATCACAGACGCACTACATGTGTGGCACTGAGGCGGTAACTGAAACCGCAACTTCACGTTTCTGTGCAGCTGCAAATCCATAAACGGCAGTCTGAAAAGTAGTCGCAAGTCAGCCATACTGCAGTCTGAAGACCATGCTCTAAACGTAAAAGCAGATGCAAAGGTGCGACCTCTTACGAATCCATATGCATGCAATAGCCAGACGTTATACCCTTCACGTAAAACAATGCTTAACTGACTACTTGACTCCCAAATCATCATTTGGTTTTGGCACAATGATAATTGGCTCCTCTCTCTTTACTTCTGCAACGTCATGTTCCCCCATTTACACGCAACCACTGAAGCATCTGGACTGTGATGGCTTATTCTAAAAGCCAAATTCTTTACAACATTCCTCAAACCAACTCAACACCAAACAAAGTAGAATCTTCCCTTCATCTTCTTCAACCGATGACCTCTCCAGACATTGACGCTGTCTTCCAACAGGCTATAAATCAGGATCACACTGTTCAATACCAACTGACCATAACTAATCGAGAATTCACATCAGCAAAGTTCAATTTGATATCGATCTAAAGGCTACTGGGTCATCTGAAAAGCATTGCTGCCTTGGTTCGTAATACACTACTTCAAAAACATCATTCGTTTCAAAGATCCTGACCAGACTGCCATCGATCGAAAATTTCGTCAATTTTCTCTATACAATGCAAATAGCTGACCGCACTGCGACACCCACTTCAGAATAAAACCATCCTAGTGCCATTTTAACCTGATCCGTGGCGCTGATCCACCCCGATTCCAAAGTCCAGCAAGACGCTTCTCACGCAATTTACATGGCATAATTGCTTCACGTCTGCGGCAAGACCAAGAAAGCTGTCCTTTTTACAGCGAACCACTTACACATGTCCACACTCCCACAGAAATGCTGCAGGTGCGATGTGGAAAAGGCTCTTGGGACCATTCGCACACTTTTTGCAAGAAACGCAGCCAACCACAGATTGTCAGGACTCATTTTACTCAGCTTCCAAAATTGGGAGGCAGCGTAGTATGCGCAGCGCAGCCTATTATTCGTTAGTTCATGCTCACAAGATTCGTCATCCTCTGCATGTTGGCCGCTGGTGGTACCCATGGGCGATTGTCTAAGTACAACAATAAAGGATTTTTTGCTCTTGTAACATCACAAGCAGCCATATCTATCCATGGCCATTGACGAATGGTGCATTACCTTGATTGCCCGCTTACCAGATTCCAACTGTCCTGCGGAATCCAAGACTGCCGGCAAGTGCGATCTTTACAAGCAATTGGCCAATTTTCCGGCCGATTCAACTTTAGGGAGAGACGAGTTAGATGCAAACACATCAGAGCCTTGGGAAATGCTGAAGTTCGACTATTCGCCAAGTTCAACAGAGACAGTCTCTTCGGTTGCAATGTTAGATGGTCAAATGACCGAAGGCCAGCACTGCCATATGCTGGCTCTTCAGGAGACTTGGAAATGGTTTCGTGCGGACGCAATCTCTCCTGCGTGCGATCACAAGTTTGCCATCGTTGGACGACTTGAAGCTGTACGTCAATGCTACTCCACACATTAGATGACTTACCATCCTAATGTTTCAAGGCTCTTAAGTCGGCCTTTTCCAGCTTCTTCGTAGTTCGGAGAAAATGACAGTTGGTGAGTCAAATTCGGATTTGCCTAATATGCCTCGAATCGGAAGTACCCCTGTCCCACCTTCGAAACAGCAGTGTCATGAACAGGTTCTGTTAGTTGGATGGCGATTTCGCTCTCATTCACAGATTCATCGCCAGCTTCTGTAATGTTAATCTTGAGCCAAATTCATTACTAACAACAGAAACCAGACCACCTTGAACTTTATCGTTTATTTACTCCACACATATGACAGAGTCAAATAAGGAGGACAGCCACAAATCACAATGTCGACTGCTTTGAAGCGTCTGCCCGTTATACCCGATGGGCTCCACCGATGACGTATTGTTGCGCAGCAAAAGATCATGGTGAAATCACATATCTCTCGTAAACTGCGCCTCGATGATCCCCTTTTTAACAATGCACTAACTGAAATGGAAGGATTGCCAAACCAAATATCAACATCATCTAACAAACCCATAAGTAAATGTTGAAATTCGTTTTTAGCTTAAAAGTTATCACATTAACGTAATTTTGCGTGCCTTGTAATTTGTAGACTATCCCGCGTGTGATTTTCAGTCCATTCATGTAGCACTCAACCAGCTGCTTTGCTCTCAGTCTTGGTAACGGACCGGCTAGATCTTCTTCATCGTGCACCATACCAAGGAGGTGGCCTTGTGGCCTGGTTGGCAGGCGTATAGCTCTTCTCCTTTATTCTAATCAAGAATTTTCTTTGTGTTTATGTCTTCACTTTGCTTAGCAAATGCCCAAATGCATGCACTAGTGGCTTTTGAGGACCGAATTTGCCAAATATTTACTCGCAACTGTTTTAGTAAATAACAAAGAGAAAATTGTTTGTGTTTGGTTAACTTTAAGCATAACTCCACATGCAATTTAACCCCCCTTCACTTGTGCTGCCATCATGCTGCATGGCCCTCACTCCATGCTAATAACCGCCCGGTCATTTTATGGGCTAGTAATGTTCACCGATACTTTGGCTCTACGCCTTCAGGCGACGACTTGAGATGTTGCTGCACTTCTCTGTTGGTATTACCACTGGTTTCGGTTTCGGTCTCGGACCTGGGTGGCCATATTGGCCTACCCTGGTGACCTGTCATCCTGGCCATGTCAGCAGGCCTGTCTCTTCTCTTTGCTGATAATATACATACACATACATAGGTATGTGTCTGCCTCTATTACTGTGCTTCTTTTGCTTTCAAGGAGGTCTTTGGACAATATACTTTTATTTTTGCTCCCGCTGAGGTGAACATTACCCAATAATAAGGAAGCAAAACAATGCCGAACCTACTTGAGTAAGCTTCAGTTGTGATTAGGCCAAACGTGAGGAGTTTATTTGCGGTGTGCTTGAAAACTAAGCGGAAATCAAACTTGTAACGGACTTCGCTATTTGCATTATCAGGAAGCTGACGACTCCAGTGGGGTGAGAACCAATATTCTCGTTAAAGGATGTGGTATAGTACCATCACAGTGGTTCTTCTCCCGAAACAACTAAAATTTTTTTACAGTTGTTCAGTTTTTGATTGCGCGCAGGAAATACCCTCTCTACTGAGGGGGAATTAGCCATGCTTCTTCCGTAATTGTCTAAGATTCTGCTGTGAAATGAGTAGATTAGACATTGTGGTTGGCTTGTTACGGAACACCTGAAAATTGGCTTATAGAAGCACTCTACATTGCAGATTTTGGACTGGATTTAGCAGCTTTGAGGACTCGCCCTCTTGCCTGAGGGGTGGAACGACGTTGCTGAGAATTGGTGACAATGCATGGGCTTATTGACAGCTTCTACCACGCCTTTGTTTCGTCCTCGTGAGTGCTTGACAGCCATACTATACCATCGGGTAGAGAATAGTTCCTTAGCTCACTAACTTTGATACAGTTTTTGCTTTTTGGCATAATTTTGCTTGGTTTTGATGCAATGTTACGCCGCGTAGTATTGCGATCCCTCAAAAATTAAAGAAGGCATTTTACTCAGAATGATAGCTCAGGGCATCAAGACTCTGCAATTTAGGTGTGAAATGGTTTGCTTACAAATATTTTTATGAACTAAGTGTTTCCTCATCAGTACATATTATCAAGGGTGATTTTCTAGAAGTATTATACCGACGCAATTTCCAAAGATTCGTGAGAACTTAAGTATTCGAGGTACCACAGTCGATTCACAAGTTATTCCAACTATGCAAGGATCGCATTACCTGCAATTTACATTTCCTACGAAAAGATTGGATGGCAATCTGGTGCGTTTGTGTTCACTTCGCAATCCATCCACTATCAGAATATCAAATAAATCATTGCATTGCTTATAGAATTGTCAAGCACCTTTAGGTTGCAGCGAACACGCTTATGTTATACCTGTGTGAAACAGGACACTCAAACACCACGGCTGTGACCATCGCTACATGTGCGATTGCAATCGCGATTTCAGTTATCCAACGCCAACGGTGCTAATCAGGCGCAAATGGAATCACTCACCTGGAGCAGAACACGGACATTCTCTCGGACTAGTGATTGTACCCTGACTCGAAGTCCACTGGCCAAGCACGTCTGATTCACGCACTTGATGCGCAATGCCACGGATATTTACCATCGTGCTCTAATGGCGTCATTCATGCGAGAGAGGGAGGAAAGAATGGGTATGTGGAGTTATCAGTTGAAATTGTTCTTGAAATCGGAAGCATTTTTGCATTTGGACTAAACATGAACAGATGTTGCAAAGGTCCTTTTAATCAAAACACTTCCCCAAGTCATCATCACAACTGCTTATTTCAAATTTCTATCTAATACCTGCCGTGTGATTTTGGACTTTTAGGCAAGTTCTAGGAATTAGACATCCTCCCTCTGTCCCATTTCACTGAAGTGTTTACTTATGAATATCATCAGCCCGGGTTGTGAATAACGAATTCACCAAGGATCGAGAGAGCATTTTACATGCAGTTAAAATGACGCTGATGGTGACCATCGTGACTGAGCCGAAAATAGGCCTAACAACTAGTGTAGATGGCTATCTCTGTGTGTTTGTCCCATGCATACGGGAGAGGTCATGCAGCTCTTCCTCCAACGACAGTGGTTCGGTCTCCAACATGATTGCTTTCAAGTGAGAGACTATAACAACCTTTGTCTAGCTCAGCAATGGAAAGCCTCTTGCCAGATATGAAGGCCATTTGATTGGTATTACAACAGAAAACGGACCTCTCAATGACGGAGATACGCATCCCACAGAAAAGTGCAGCTTATTTTCACCGGTCATGGACACTTGCCACCCTTGCCTTAAGAGTCGGACAGTAAAACCATGTTTCGCTTAATCTAGTGGAAAGTCTGATACTCGCCGTAATTTTAATTTAAGGTGGGTCTATCAAAAGTGCTTTTAATGAGGGGCCGGTTTTCGCTCACCACATTTAACAAATTTACGTCTGCTTTTTGCTTAATGGGCTAGCTGGGCTCTCTAATGGGAGTTTGATGCAAGCACAGCCCAATTTTGATGTTCCTCTCGAGTGCGGTTTATATTCCTGACAAATTAAATTCATAGTTGTGTAGCAGTTGACTCAGGTGATTCTGACAGTTTTTGCCTATGTAGGCTTACCGATGCCCTGTCTTACTGACGCTTTCTGAATGATGCCATTTAACGATTCCATGTCCTCCCAATGCATGCCTTCCTCTGGCACGAAGCAGTAGCAGCATGTGCATGATGGGTGGGAGAGAGGCGATTAGCTCCATCTCGCAACAATCTGTCTACATTCCACGCTATTACTGCCTTCCTCCCAAAATGGGTGTCGTGGATGTGGTCGATCCATCCGGCGTTGATTAATGCTTTCGTCGTCTTTTATGTGCCCAACCCTCTCGTTTGCGCTTCGGACAGGTTCTTCTCATCGACCTCTGTCTTAGGTATTTGCTCAAGCGCATCTCGCCCTCTCCAACTTTCCAACACCGACTTCGCTTTTTCCATATAACGCTGTCATGACGTAACGCAGAAATGATGCGTACAAGCTATCCATGTTCTAACTAAGCAGTTGTGTTGACAAGCAAACGGGCTACTTATAATGCGTTTGGCATCCAAAATTTGAGAAACAGTTGGTATGAAGAAGGAACTTTGCACTGAGGCTGAAAAGTGCAAGCGCAATTGGTGCACTGCCGCACTATAGCTCTGCACGGCTTGGCTAATAATTTTGCGGGGTTGATGCTGGGAGTGCCTAAAACATTAATAAACGTCCGTGTTAGTGATTCTAGGAGTCCATCATCTCATGGCCAGCTCGGGCCACCATGGCTGGCTGATTTCACAGTTAGATACCTTGAATGCGTTGGCGCACCTCAGGGTTCAAGCCATCCACTACTATGCTACACGTGACTAAGGTGGCCCAGTGACCCAGGCTCAGTGTCAGTCAGCCCCCACCACCCATCCGCCCCGGTCTCACACAGATGCTGGAGCTGTCCCCTCATCCAGGCCCGTCAGTCAGCAATTGCGCCAGATTCGGAACAGATCTGCCCCAAACCTGTTGGAGAGCATTGGTGAATCCAAAGCCCTCGCGCATAGATTTGCGACTCAGTTAATAAGAAGGGTTGACTCAGGCTTTAAGAAACATGATGGCTTTAATGCTCTGCAATCAGCGAAGATAACAGATATTCTAAAAGACGACTTATGGATAAATTTGTGATAATTGCGCCGAATTCAAGGGCTGTAGTTGTAAACTTCAATAATTCTGTGCTCCTCTTAGCTTGTCACTAATGCAAGAGGCATGCTTAGTTTTAACTACAAGTCTGCTAAGATTTGATTTGCCCAATATCGGATTTTATGCACGGGTCTGCTTGTAAGCCCACCCCTCATTAGTTATATTTTCGTTCGTAGTTTATGCCAGTTGGAGAATTTGAGGTGACGAAAGGCCTTTTTACCTGCACTTGTGTTCATGTTTAGAATAGACTCTAAGTCGTCTTGTTATGGGCCTGGTCACATTCATTCCTGATCGTATCTTATCCCACTCTCGAAAGCCTAGCCGTTTTGCTAATCAACCATGTGTGCCCCAGTTTTAAACCCTGGTTCTACTCGTAAGCACTGCGTTTCATCATGCAAAGGCTATTGCTTCTTCGCGAGATGCACTTCTTTGTCAACATTTTAGGCGTACCAAGTGGTGGTACCTTCATAACAAAGAAATCACAGGACTGTGATCCTTTAATTCCCCAGTCAGATTGCTGATGGTCAAAAGCACTGTGCTACGGAAAGCAGATGCTAGGATTTATTTTTAATCTATTATCACCAATATATCTCGTATAATATTTGATTTCTTTGTAAAATGTTGCCATGCACCTTGAGGAGAAATTGTGCACTAATGCGTACGTAGGCGGGCGAAGATCTTTTTTGAAACATCTTGGTTACAGAATTCATTTCTGCTAAGATATAATATCTGAGCCCGAGGTCAAATCGGTGCAGGGACCGAATGCTATGAGTACCTTGCAAAGTCTTCACAAGAGCACAAATCTCCTACTCTAACGGCAAATTTGGCTGTGTGGGGCAATAGTGGCGCCCAACAGCCTCAGAAGCGGCGTCTTCATTTGGTGGAGGTGGATGTGGAATGTTCAACGAATCCAGTAAGCACTGCGTTTCATCATGCAAAGGCTATTGCTTCTTCGCGAGATGCACTTCTTTGTCAACATTTTAGGCGTACCAAGTGGTGGTACCTTCATAACAAAGAAATCACAGGACTGTGATCCTTTAATTCCACAGTCAGATTGCTGATGGTCAAAAGCACTGTGCTACGGAAAGCAGATGCTAGGATTTATTTTTAATCTATTATCACCAATATATCTCGTATAATATTTGATTTCTTTGTAAAATGTTGCCATGCACCTTGAGGAGAAATTGTGCACTAATGCGTACGTAGGCGGGCGAAGATCTTTTTTGAAACATCTTGGTTACAGAATTCATTTCTGCTAAGATATAATATCTGAGCCCGAGGTCAAATCGGTGCAGGGACCGAATGCTATGAGTACCTTGCAAAGTCTTCACAAGAGCACAAATCTCCTACTCTAACGGCAAATTTGGCTGTGTGGGGCAATAGTGGCGCCCAACAGCCTCAGAAGCGGCGTCTTCATTTGGTGGAGGTGGATGTGGAATGTTCAACGAATCCCTTTATTCCAACTCCAGCTCCTGAGTGACCAAAGCCGACGACTGCCAAACCAGCAACTAGTTGTGGAACAGAGTGGACGGCGACATTGATTGGGATTAGGGCCACAGTGAAGGCAACAACATCGATTATGCAGTCGTCTCCACCTGCGGTCTCACTCTAGTGTGGCACTACTAAAAGTTGGGTGTAACGAACAATCCACTGCCGACGATCCCTAAATGGGCTTTGCAGCTGTGACAGTTAATTCTCTTGACTGAATCATGCTTTGCTCTTAAACCACTGTAAAGAATTTCTGGAGCACTGCATTATACCGATTCCTGATCGGCATAGTTGCGGTTGCAGTGACATTGAAAGTTAGTTCTCTTGCATTTTACCGCGGACGCATAACTGTATGCGAAACTTGACCGACCCTTGGAGCCAGGGTTTACATCAGTGATTCTTCAGATCTGTGCGAAGGCCATGGCATGCGTTGTAACTTACTTGCTACATAAAGCCAATCACACACTTTTGACGACCTACACGATCGCATTAACTACAATGATGGCCATATGGGTGCAGAAGTTTCAAGGACCAAGCAAATACTGCCAAAGTAGACATCAGTAGTCGTTGTCCCTTCGCAGACAAATTTTGACCCTACCGCATCTAATCCTTCCTTTAAAGAAAAAATTTTCAGCGTCAACAAGACAAGCGTCGAAATTTGACTGTATTCGAGTCCAATGCGCAAAAGTGGTAAAATTAACAATGAGTTGAGCGTGCGATTGGGGCTGGTGGCTACACAACTCCGAGTTCGCAAGCATGGTGGATGCGCTTAATTAGTGATGAAATAAAAGTCATGAATTTTGGCAGCGAAATACCGATTGAAGAGGCCGATTACCAGCTGTTTCAATGTTGCATTTAAAAAGATCAACTAGAAAGTATTGTGACAGCAAATCATCATCCGTCCTGAGTTGGGTTGAAGCGGTGTGCAGATTGTAGAAATGAGCAAATTATTTTTAAATGTCGAACCATCGTCAACATTTGTAACTTAATTTTGAATCCAAGGGACCTGGAGAAGACAAGAACATATAGACACATTTCGCCCTGTAGGCCGTTTGTTTATTAGAATGAGCATGAAAATGGTGATTTGGAAGAGATTAGGCTTTGCAATTTCGCTTGATTAATTTAAATACTAACAAATAGAAGGAACGAGAATTTCTACTGGACATGTATCATTCACCGAGGTCGAATCGATCTACAGACGTAACTTCTACTTTCTCGATTGGAAGAAGACCAGGCATATGTTGAACTGCAGTTTACTTTTTGGGTGAATGAAGTCAATCTTAGGCGGACTGCCTTTGTAAATACTTCCGACGCATTGTTTCTAAACAACCCAATTCTCATTAGCTGCACATCACTCCAACCACTTTATGCATCGCATTGGCTTGGCACTGCCAACGCCCCCTGCCAATGGTTCTGCCTTACATTAGTGGTTGTCGGCGGTGCAGATATACTCCATGATGTTCAGAGATGAGGTCGTGTAGCCGGCCATCTGTGTTTGCAGCAGGCTCTCTGAAGCACAAAGTCCTCTTATGCACTTCTCGTAATAGTCTCCTAGGCAATCATTTTAATCGAGCAGGAAATCACTGTGCATTTGCTCACAGCAGAAGTGATGTTTGCTAGTAGCATGTCGGACCATGAGTATGGGGAGAAATAATGCAAATCATAGCAATTATGCACCAAAATTTGCTGATAAAGTGGCCAGGCTGCGAGTGCCTGACCAATGATTCTCGAATCAGAGTACATAAGGAACTGCTGGCAGCCCTTAAATTTGTCGACTTGTGCTGAGGCCGAGAAGGAGCAAACACTCTTATGATCACTTAATCATTGCTAACATTTCAACAATGATTAGGCCTAAATGAGCCGGAAAACACTGCGACACGAGTGGTGGCTTGTCAGCCAGCAAGAATGACGGTATGGATACACAAAAAACAGTAAAATTGCAGTCCCGTTTGATCCTCCGAATTATTCGCTGCTATGACCGCAGCATACTCGGTAATGACCCCAGCTGCGTAATGCGGCAACATTAAATACGTCAACAGTTTTAATTCAGCTCGGATTCCTCCTGCACTAACTACTATAACACTACCATGTCTAGGCATTCTAATCTAAAACATGCACGTTCATTGCACTAGCACTTCCTCATACAGGCCTGAGGGGAGAAATGGAATGCATTTAGGCCTCGATGATAAAGTGCACGACACTGGGTGAGGCTTTGCACGCCGAGAGCGCTGTCTAGTCACAATCACCGTTTTATCCCGCAATTTTGCGCTGTTTGCGGAAAGAGAACTTGGGTGTGTGATAACAGTGCCAATGTCGAGAGCGCATCGGCCATTGTATACCTCGTTTCATCCTTCCTTAACACTAATACCTCAATAAAACTTTTTTCTTCTCTTTAACCTTAACATTTCTTCTTTATAGTCGACCAATTCGGTAAAGAGTATTAGCACCACCTCTTAGGAAAGAGGTAATCAGTAAAATGGATTTGTTTTAAAGTTTGTTCAATAACCTTTTTGCACTTCAGAGCACTTCAGAATGGCGTAGTGAGTTTGCTTTGCTTGAACAAATATCCAAAAGATGGCAAAGTCTCAGTAGTGTTGAAAGCATTAACATGGAAGAAAGAGATCGTTCTTCCTTTAGGCTCTAGCTTTGGATTAGCATTCCACGTGGTTCTTTTCGCTCCATGGAAGACCGAAGTGACTATAAATAAAACAAAGCATGGATCTTAGGAAAGAGGTAATCAGTAAAATGGATTTGTTTTAAAGTTTGTTCAATAACCTTTTTGCACTTCAGAGCACTTCAGAATGGCGTAGTGAGTTTGCTTTGCTTGAACAAATATCCAAAAGATGGCAAAGTCTCAGTAGTGTTGAAAGCATTAACATGGAAGAAAGAGATCGTTCTTCCTTTAGGCTCTAGCTTTGGATTAGCATTCCACGTGGTTCTTTTCGCTCCATGGAAGACCGAAGTGACTATAAATAAAACAAAGCATGGATGGTCACTGCGACCATGACGACGACAAAGGAAGATTGACTGTTTATTGCACTACCTAAAAACATGGATGCTCCTGACAAAGATCAAGCGACGAAATGCAAAAGTACAGTCACCGATCTTGGTGGAAGTTATGTTAGCTACTCTCATCATACCATTGGCGTCGTCTGTGCCAAAAGAAAGGAAAGTGTTCAACAGTAGTATCAAGCGTATCATTCACTGCCCGTTCTTCACTCGCTCAGAGAATGAATATTTTAATGGATCTAATGCATACGCTAGGGATAACTAACCACCTCAATGCATGCCATGAATGCTTGCGTTATGTTCCATTAAGCATTGAAGCATTTGGCTGTGACTTAAAGCACAGAATTTTTTACCCGACATCCACTAGATAGTTGCTTCAGCCACTGCTGCGAAGCGGCTTCAATTTTAACTTCGAAAACAAGACCTAGAATTGATGATAACTGCAAATATTTGACAGCAAATTGGTATACTGTAGAAAGAAATGCCTGTAGGAACTGATTTTATGGTAGCTAAAATATGTGAAAGCATGCAAAATTGAGATGTTGAGGTCGTCCTGGTAACTGAAAAATTAATGTTGCTGAGCAGATGACAAAAACTGGGATGCACAATATTTGTTCACTAGTTGTTCAATTCATCCTCTATCAGATTACGGCTTACACTGATTCAGTTAGTACGTTTCATTCATAAACAACCTCACATAGAGCTTTCACTAACAAACATTCAAGATCTTTGCCCGCACTTTACATAAACATGTGTTCATGAGAATCTGCATATTTGCATGGAGAAACGCATCATGAACTTGAGGGAATTCTACTTTGCAGCTGAAGTAAAAAGCGTTATTGGCGCAAAACGGTGGCCCTCTACGGCCCAGGATGCATCGCACATCCGTACTAATCAATTTTGGTCAAAAACAAGGTGAATGTGCAACAGCCTGCAACGCCGTTTCAGCGTAGAATCCACCGATCATATATCTCATTATGCAAAGAAAGCCCAAATTCTCGAAGACACTAAAAAGTTGAGTCTTCCTGATTTCAGACTAAGGATAAGGGCACACAAGTGCTTTGCATGCAAAAATCATCAAGTTCGCTTTCACCTTCAACCATGCGTATGCCATGAGGATGGAGTTGTCGCTGTCTAAATGGTGTTAAGTTAACACATTCTACGATCAAACTTATGTGGTTAAATGTGAAGGTGTACATAAACGATTGTACTTCTCGATCCCGGAATTTATAATTGCGCAACAATCTTACCTGCAGCACCCGATTTATTTATGTGTTCGCACAAATATATCGTTAAAGCAACTAACGCTACGTCAAAGCTAAGCGGCTTTAATTAGCATTACTTGTCTTCTATTGCTCTCTCAAATGAACAAGCATTCATAAAGAGTAGTTCCAGGGTTCTGCCATTGTGTTGTTTGGATATAATGTGCGATACGCTGTCAAGTTGAAACTAAAATATGCTAACTTAGGTTAGAAATTTAAAGTTTAGATTGACGGCAGCGCCAAGACTACGCTTAATCCGCCACATAGTGGATGCGCGTACCATAGAGGAATCAAGAGGACTGGTGACGAGAACAGCGAAACAGTTATCAGGAATCCTCTGACACCAAGGTTTAAATTATGCTGATTTATAGGCCCTCGGGCGGGTTACTGTTTTCTGACTCCTGGCGTGCACTTAACGTACTAGATGCCCCTGGAAAAATGTGTGTAAAAGTGACGACACGATGGAGCAAAATTATGCGAAACAAGTATTTGTGGATTGATAGCCATAATTTCGCTTAAATTCTCTTAGCATATATGGCACCAAATTTCACGAGCTCTGTTTCGGAGTCGTCCTGCTGTTGTCAGTCATTGAGTGTGTAGAAAATTGGATGGTTCTGTTTCTGCGTTATATCAACTTCAAGCAAAACATCATAATCGCAGCAGAATTTGCTTAGAAATTCTTACGCAAATTGCCTAACCAAGTTTAGGGAGGAAGGTGCAATGCCAAGTCTTATCGGTTTAATAGGAGGCAGCGCTTTCTTTAAAGGTCCAAACACAACTTATAAAGTAAGACTTCAAGGTTTGATGGCGCATATTATTACTGAAGTCAAAAGGGTTGAGACAGTGCGTAGCTGCAACTTGTGGAAATCACAAGATCAATCGCATGATTATCTAAGCGATAGAAAAATACTCTAATTCTGTGTTTCCACCCCAGACCTATCAAGGCGCCCACAAGAAAACCCTGCCGAGGCTACTTAAAGCCATCTGGCAACAAATGTGCATCCACACAGCATGCAGTCATTGCCGACTCCAACTTGCCCAATTCTATTACTGCATTCTCCTCGCATTGGTTATACGGCTATTGTGACGATTGCAGAGGCTGGGTGGAGGCTATAGATAGAGCCCTCTGAGTTGTCTGACCAATTCGAGGGTAATAACGTATACGATGATGTGGGTGGGGATGAGGTGCTTAACGAGACGACATTCCCATGCCGGCTGGTTCACGTCGAAAATTGGATGGTTCTGTTTCTGCGTTATATCAACTTCAAGCAAAACATCATAATCGCAGCAGAATTTGCTTAGAAATTCTTACGCAAATTGCCTAACCAAGTTTAGGGAGGAAGGTGCAATGCCAAGTCTTATCGGTTTAATAGGAGGCAGCGCTTTCTTTAAAGGTCCAAACACAACTTATAAAGTAAGACTTCAAGGTTTGATGGCGCATATTATTACTGAAGTCAAAAGGGTTGAGACAGTGCGTAGCTGCAACTTGTGGAAATCACAAGATCAATCGCATGATTATCTAAGCGATAGAAAAATACTCTAATTCTGTGTTTCCACCCCCAGTCGAAAGTAAGCATTAGGATGGAACGATGAACAGACCTATCAAGGCGCCCACAAGAAAACCCTGCCGAGGCTACTTAAAGTCATCTGGCAACAAATGTGCATCCACACAGCATGCAGTCATTGCCGACTCCAACTTGCCCAATTCTATTACTGCATTCTCCTCGCATTGGTTATACGGCTATTGTGACGATTGCAGAGGCTGGGTGGAGGCTATAGATAGAGCCCTCTGAGTTGTCTGACCAATTCGAGGGTAATAACGTATACGATGATGTGGGTGGGGATGAGGTGCTTAACGAGACGACATTCCCATGCCGGCTGGTTCACGTCGCATTTCAGCCAATGTTATCAAATATCCAGAAATCGTTGACCATATGCTCCTGATTCATTTTATGCCATAAAATGTCAAACCACTGTCAAAGCACTCAGTTTCACCACAATGTAATCCAGTATTTCAGCATCATAGTGGGTTGAATGGAGGTAGCATTTGCTTGCTTTCCTAAGAACCCTTTTGGGTGAAACTGACTTTAGGATCCTGATTAGTTTGACCTTACAAATGCAGAAATGGGACTATGCTAAGTAGTGCAATTAAATGGGAGTTAATTCGACGTTAAATTTTGCAAGGAATAAGAGCGAGAGGAAATAGTGGGGCAGGGAAGAAGGAGGCTAAACGGGAGACATGTAGGGACAAGAGGTCCAAAATGTATCGAAGTTAAAAATGGCAGAGCAAAGGATTATATTATAGTGACGAGACAAACAGGCAGAGCAAAGGATTATATTATAGTGACGAGACAAACCGTAGGAATTGTCACAAAGTTGCCTCCTACTCTTGTTGACCACGTGAAAGAGGAATATCTTTAGCTTCTGCACAGCCTGGCCATCTGTCATGCCTGCAATTTAAGCTGCTGTTACCTTGCTACTACTCACCGATCTGTTATTCCTGCTTCATTGTTGATCTAGTAAGTACTTTAAGTAAAAATTTGTGTCGTAACCCATTCTCTGTGTTTTATTCTGTGAAGGTTGTTAGTTACAATTGCCTGCACTTTGTCCTTTGGATAAGCACACTTCACCTTGAATAATATTAATTTTCTGGAAAGGGATAACTAGTCACAGACAGTATGTTTCACTAACTAGAGTAGCATGAAGCGCCAACTTTTGCTATTTTCGAACTTGATTGAGGCGAATTTTAGCAAGGCACAATATTGCGGCACATCACAACCCCACTAAAGATAAACATCGAGCGAATCGGACCCGAAATCAAACAATTATCACAATCACATCACTTAAATGGTCCATGTAAACAGTGTGATTAAACGATAAAACGACAGTCTGCGGCGCTCACATGCAACCCCATAAGCGGTATATAAAACGCCTTTTACACGATCAGCATCAGATCCGCATCCGAATGGCATGCAATCATTATCGGCCCTAATCTCTCCTTTCCTTCTCCTCGCATTTGCCCGTCACATCGCCCCTGGTTTGGTAGAGTCTTGCGATGGGTTGTTTTTATATATTCTCAAGCAACTCTGACAAAGTGCTAATATTATCAACACCGTTTTTTGAAATCTTCTTGATTAACAATTTCGCTCGATTCCAGAGTTTGCTTGATATTTTATCATATCTTGTCTGCCACCTGTTTCCAGTTGTTTGTCCCCCAAATGTTTCATCTTCGTTTGCTGACCAATACTCACATTCGTGGCTCCTCAAGAAGCGTACATTTGCTCCCACAATATGTTCACATTCTTATAAAGCTGTCTGGTGACAACATTCCAATCAGCTCTGCGTATATCTTCAGAGTGGTTGTCAAGGCTATATCTGCCTTTATCTTGATACTCCTCACTGATTTGACATTTTTTGTTCATTTGTAACCTTGTAAGTGCTTGGAGAATGAAGCAATAACAACACATAACTCTTGCCATTTATTCCATTTAGACAAAAAATTACATGTGTCTGCACTTAGTCCTTTAAAAATGTGGGTTGTACTTTCCATAGCATGTACCTCTTTCAAAGGCAAGCTACTTTTAAGGATACGTTGTGTGTATCTCAATTTGGGGATTTGTTTAGTTACCGCTCCTGTGCCAATCACCCAAGTATCACGTTGATCGAATGTAGAGATCGTTTTGACTGCAGCTATGCTAAAACATGCTCATGCAAGACCAATGCAACTGAGCGAATTCGCATTGCCTTCCGAGAGGGCTAACCGCTTTAGTGGCATTGGGATCCATGCTACTACCTTGAAGTTATAACCCATGCATCGCACAAAAATACACATTTGTACTGAAACTTTAGTTCAGCCTACTCAGATTGCAAGACTCCAACTGACAGACATGACAGTTGCAACGAAAAAACCGTGATGAAACCCGTAGCCGGCATGGTACATCTTCTTACCAATTAGCTGTTCAAAGATCTCGGATGCCAGCATGAGTTGGTCGAGGCGATCGTGGTAAAAACGAAGGTTTCTAGTTCACTTTAAGCTAGCAACGTTTGTATACGCACGTTGCTAACCCAACGAACATTGAGCTTGTACTTCTTTAATTTTTTATGCATTTTTACTCTTGCTATGGAACAATTGAAACTTTGTTTACACACTCTGGTCATTAAGACCCAAATATCACTGTCAGCATGATGATTGGGGTCTACCGAGTGTACTGACACAATTAGAAGGAATTGACGTGCAACGTGGAATAATAGACACTAACTTACGATGAAGACTAAGCTGCATTTGCTACCTATGTGACCACCTAATTTCTCGTGCCTAGGAAGTATGCTATGGATAGTGTGTATGACATAGTAATCCTAACACACCTTCCTGTGCACTTCGTCCACACAAGGCGGCACCACAACCATCAGAGCGTGAGCACGCAATGCGTGGCAGTTCCACTCATTAGTGATGTGTGCAAGCTTCACTGAAGATTTGACCAATTATAGGCTGAGACCCATTATTGGATCGGCATGAGAAATTGTTTGAGTGGAAAAACCTGTTCGCAATACCATTAGGTCCACTATTAGTGGCAATTCGGTAGGTCTCAACTTTTACAATGCGAAACATTTTATCTGCCCTAAAGACCTTAATGCCTTAACTGATACTGCCATACATGCTTCAGTCAATGGTAGATTATGTTTAAATTGAACCCAATGCATATTCACTGGTAGAATTATTTATTCTGTTCCTTCGTCTTGATGCTCATTCCCCAAGTAGACGTTAAACCACACAGCCGGCACGCGGTGAACAAAATGGACGAGAAATGCCTACTCTGTGTAAAGCTAAGCTGCAGCCATATCCTTAACAGCATCTTACTCAAAATCGACGCCTTCAGACGGCAAATTTGTAGCGGACGGGCCTTGAGATTTTGTGGATTCCGCAACGGGGAATATACAAGGAGTCGCAAGAAGTTGACCCCTACCTACATCCATCTTATAGGTGTGGAGCATATGTTGCTGCGTCCTCGTCAAAGAAATAGTCAAACTCCCTCCATACTTATGTTCCACTTATTTCAATTGCCAATCGAAAGTTGTACAGGCGTAGCACCCTTTTTGCAGCACCCACGCTGATTTGGCTGCACGCAAAATGAAACCACTTTAATAAAAAATAGATGCGATGACAATCGCTGCAGATCGAGCATTCAAAATGACCATCATTACCACAGCGGCGATAATGGCTCATTGTAGCCTTTCTCGGCTAAAATGTTCTTGCCATTAAAACGACCTCATTTCCTACCGGCAGGTGTCCACGATATATTTAATTTCATTTTATACTATCAAGATCAAAGAAGCCTCGTTACTATAGATGGTGGTTCGAGGATGCGGGTTTTGCATGCCAGGTTTGTCCCTGTAAAACAGTGCAAGTGCTCAATGCAGGAGTGTTTTCGTCGAAAGCTGCGTCTGGAAGCTCAACGAAGACCTCCTGCATAGACAAATGCGAAGTAATTCAGGCGTCCATTTACTGCCAGAGGCATAGAGTTGAGGCACAATCCTAAATGCAGTTCGAGAAAACGTGGCATAGGTACCAGAAAGCGTTACAGGAATACTATTTATGAGTATCCTAGTGCCTGCCAGTATTATGTTTCTGGTGTGCGTAGATCGGGCGCAGCAAGGCATTCGATCGTCAACGGTTCAGGAGAAATTGTACCCAGGGTTGCTACAAAGGATGCAATTACGGTCACAAACCTTTAAAATGTCTTTTGCAACTTATCCCTGCAGGGCAGTGTGTTAGCATCAAGCGTCACATTTAGGTGACATTGCTTGAGTCAGTCGGCTGCTGATCAGTTGGCAGGTAGTGAGCTTATCAAGTACCATCTCCAGGGGTTCGCCTTGTACAGGTCTTTTTACTTGCATGGACTGGTTGCTAGGGCCCTTTTATGCATTAGCCCAGTTGTATTTCAGTAGAGTTATTTTATTTACTAGGTTAGGCAGCAGCGATAATTCAATGCTCCACTTTTGAATAAAAAGGATGGTTATCATGGCGGCTATTTTATACTATCAAGATCAAAGAAGCCTCGTTACTATAGATGGTGGTTCGAGGATGCGGGTTTTGCATGCCAGGTTTGTCCCTGTAAAACAGTGCAAGTGCTCAATGCAGGAGTGTTTTCGTCGAAAGCTGCGTCTGGAAGCTCAACGAAGACCTCCTGCATAGACAAATGCGAAGTAATTCAGGCGTCCATTTACTGCCAGAGGCATAGAGTTGAGGCACAATCCTAAATGCAGTTCGAGAAAACGTGGCATAGGTACCAGAAAGCGTTACAGGAATACTATTTATGAGTATCCTAGTGCCTGCCAGTATTATGTTTCTGGTGTGCGTAGATCGGGCGCAGCAAGGCATTCGATCGTCAACGGTTCAGGAGAAATTGTACCCAGGGTTGCTACAAAGGATGCAATTACGGTCACAAACCTTTAAAATGTCTTTTGCAACTTATCCCTGCAGGGCAGTGTGTTAGCATCAAGCGTCACATTTAGGTGACATTGCTTGAGTCAGTCGGCTGCTGATCAGTTGGCAGGTAGTGAGCTTATCAAGTACCATCTCCAGGGGTTCGCCTTGTACAGGTCTTTTTACTTGCATGGACTGGTTGCTAGGGCCCTTTTATGCATTAGCCCAGTTGTATTTCAGTAGAGTTATTTTATTTACTAGGTTAGGCAGCAGCGATAATTCAATGCTCCACTTTTGAATAAAAAGGATGGTTATCATGGCGGCTACCCTTCTCGAACTAAAACCACCTTTGAAGAGGTTGTCCCCGTGCATAACCAGAGTTCTATTAAGCGGTGCTGATTCGTAGAATAGATGAAATTATCCCCAAACTCAATCTTACCTTAAGGGTCGCGCTGGTAAGTTTTCTTGATGTTCAACTTTCCTGAATTTGACTTCGCAAAATAGATACATTGTCACTAACTTCTAACTAATTAATTAATTACTTACTTAACTAAAAAGTCACCATTATATAACTGTGAAGCACATTAGGTCGATGAAGTCAGCTTCTGGAACATAAAAAATCATCGAGCAGTTTGTGCACCAGAGCCTTTCTATGTAAGTGGTTAATTTAAACCATCGACATTTGGACGATGTCGCGATGACTTGGATGCCTCTCGCGGCAGTAATAAGGTCTAGCACTATGAGGATATCATTGTTGGCACAAAGAAGGGGCTAAAGGGAATAGGTTTGGTGGAAAGACTGCGCCGTTGAGTAAAAAGGTGCAATCAGTGGCGACCTAAGAACTCAAGCATAAAAATCTTATTTTAGAAGCAAGAATGCATATAACTACTGCAAGGAAATAATAATAGGAGACGTTGTTTGTCACTTTCTTAAAATGCGCAAAAAGTGCTGGAATCTTGCTTGTTATTTCTGGCTTTTAACGAGCTCAAGCGGCCTGGATATTTTTATTGCAAACGCCTGCTGTTGGTTCAGGGCAAAGTGCGCACCAATACATGGGCAGAAGTGCTCCAATTGCATGCTCGACTATTCATCTCTTGCCCTGAGACTGCATGAAATGCCTGAGAACGAATTTTCATTTGATCACAGTTACTGTGCAATTAGGGGAAATCTGGGTTCCAACTCGGGAAGAAACCTTTTTGCAAAATAGGCCAGCTGACAGTTGGGACTGCTGAACTATTCCAGATAAGGGGTGATGATGTTTCGTGACCTCAGGGGAGATCCACTATATTCTCTATAAATTAGGCATTGCGATTTGTTAAAGGCACCATTGACCAACTCACTGCAGCATGGAATGCTGCACGTCAGCCAATGGATAAACTGAGTTTAAATGACACTATTGTGACAAAGAAGTAGTACGTGAAATGGGAAGGTAACGGAGGCAAGAAATGTTACGCGTGGGCTTATCCACTTTGAGAGCTGGTTAATGTTAAGGATGGAAAACAAAATGGAAATATAGGCATCAGTCAATGGCTTAAATTTGGTGATTTGACAACAACGTAACAAAGCTTGGGATTTCAAGTGGAGATCTTCTTTATAGTTTTTTATTTTCATCATTCTATTGTTTTCACGTGTGGTTTGTCAATCAATGCCAGCATATCTTTGAGTACTATTTCCCACCCACTTTTTTTAACCCTCCGTCGTTTGTTTGTTATTTAATTCCCTTAGAAATTTTTTGTGCACACCTTCGTTCCAGTCTTCCTCAGCCCTTTATTAAGGGCATATTAGTTCAGCATGCATGAACGGGGACCTCTATGCGCAGGTCTTAGTGCTACCACACTTTTAACACTCCCCATTACGTCGTCTCGACGCCTTTCAGCTTCACCTTCTCTCACCTTTCATCCACTTCTTTCCCATTTCTACAGCCAGTTTACCACCCCTGTACTCATAATTGGCTTTCACTCGCTCTCCACTCCTCTCTATCCCATGTGACGCAGCCTTGGCTCACACCTTCCTCCCACCTAATTTCCTAGGCTGCCTCCAGTCTCTTTTTGCCTTCTTACCCAGTTTAAATTAACGAGTTTACCACTTAAATTATGCGCACATAGTTTGCTAGATAAATGCCAGGTCTACGGTAAGCAAAGGAGGTCAGCAATCTCAGTGAGTGATTGTCAAAATGCCGCCAGGCAGGTGTTGAGACATAGAATGCGACTGCACAAAGTTGACATTTAACTATTTTTTCCGATGCAAAATAAGGAAAATTAAATATGTACTGTGCAAATATAAGTAGCGTTGTGTAAATTAGGGAAAATTTTAGGAACTCGTTGTGAGCATCATGCTAGTTCCTGGTTGGGAGCCACGAATGGATGCGTCGGGCTTCTTTGCTCCGCCAATCTGTTTTAGTCATTTAGGCAACTTAATCTGCGCAAGAGTTAATTTAACTTGGCTTTGCCAAAAGTTGCAAATGTAACAAAGTAGAATGCTCCTTCAATAAGAGGGAGGAGCTTATTCTGCACAGATTGCCCTTCAGTGATTACAAGGGCGAACAGGATTGAAAATGCCCACGGATGAGCAAGTGATAGATAGGAGCGAATTAGCCGGGAGTCGAACCCGAATCGACTGCTCGGAAGGCAGCCATCGTGACCGCCACAACACACACGCGCGTCTCGCAGCGTCACACACAACCTACACGAACGCATCCCTCCCAGCCATTGCCGCTATTGACTGCTATTTTCGTTTCTATCCGTCAGCTGCACCTTTTGTTAGCCAAAATTCAACATTGCTTCTTCTCTGCTTCCAAATTCCTGTCACCGGCAGGTAGACAATAAACCTTCTAGGCCTTAAGTGCTAGGTTGACATGGAAAGAGACATTGTGTCTGAGGTGAGATAGATCTTGCTCTTTTAAAGCTAAGGCAACTGTGCTTTTTCGATGCATTGTTTTCCTGACAGGTAGTGATCCATCGAAATGCAAATGGTAATTCTGCCTATATTGTAGGTGCTTTTAATTTCAATGGTCATGCTAGCTGGTCTTAAAATCAAACATTCTCCAATGCTACTCTAAGTGGTTAGCATGCACTGATGCCTATTTGTTGACACCGAGCCGCGAAATCTCTAATTTGTCTGGAAGAACTCGTGCAGTTTACCTATGATTTCAGGCAATGTACTCATTATCTGGTTTAGCTTCAACTTCAATGCTAGCGGCACTGACTGCTTACAAATTGTTCTGCGCTAATGGGTTGTATATCAAACGTCGGTAATGCTCATCAAAACCTGGCTCTTTTTAAAACTGTGCAGTTATTTATTTCAAATTGGCTGTGAAAGTTGATTTTAACTCACCAATATTATTGTATTACTGCATAGCAAACGATCACTTATAGGCTTTGGATACCAAAACATTCAGTGTTTATGTAAACTTACCTGACATTTTCAAAAAGAAAAGTTTCAAAGTGCTTAGAAAACAGGTTCGCACCTCAACAGCTCCCTACCTCTTCTGTTTTCTTTCAAATGCTACTCTAAGTGGTTAGCATGCACTGATGCCTATCTGTTGACACTGAGCCGCGAAATCCCCAATTTTTCTGGAAGAACTCGTGTAGTTTACCTATGATTTTAGGCAATGTACTCATTATCTGGTTTAGCTTCAACTTCAATGCTAGCGGCACTGACTGCTTACAAATTGTTCTGCGCTAATGGGTTGTATATCAAACGTCGGTAATGCTCATCAAAACCTGGCTCTTTTTAAAACTGTGCAGTTATTTATTTCAAATTGGCTGTGAAAGTTGATTTTAACTCACCAATATTATTGTATTACTGCATAGCAAACGATCACTTATAGGCTTTGGATACCAAAACATTCAGTGTTTATGTAAACTTACCTGACATTTTCAAAAAGAAAAGTTTCAAAGTGCTTAGAAAACAGGTTCGCACCTCAACAGCTCCCTACCTCTTCTGTTTTCTTTCGCCTGAGTAGCGCTTATTCGACGTCCCGCATATTAGTGAAATGGGTCCTATTATTGGCTTCTTCTGTTGAGAGGAATTCCACTTTGGGAGTTCGTTTCGTCAGCTACCTGTATCTTCTGCATTAAGGCCCTATTTGGGAGGCTTTAAGTAAAACCTGCTGCCTACTATCTCAGTGCATTAGCGAATGCTCTGGTTAAGGAAACAATGCAAGCTTTATCGGTTACTTTTTCTCTCCTTTAACCTATCGCTAATTAAAAAGCGGACTGAGGAACAGGCTTTTGGGCCTGTTACAATTCCCACCCAATATACCCGCAGTAAAATGTAGATTTAGTGGTTTAAACGCTCCCAAAAGATGCTTTACTAATAGATTCGTTAATGTAGATTTATCGTTGTTTAGCATGTGATATGCATTAGAATGTGCAATTTAAATTTCATTACAATCCATCTTTGAAACTCATAATCATATCAGCAGTTCAGCGAGCTGTCTATCGAGATTGCTCAAGAACTGAAGTGTGGTTGCACGTTATGCCCCAACTCCATTACTTTACTTGTGTTACTAAACTTACACGAATATGAGCTTACACCAGCAATTTTATTGGCCCAGAACCCAATGTTGTGTGAGTGGATGCATTCTTGGCTGCTCAGTTAGATTATGCGATTTTCGAGACTTCCTGTCATTTGATTTCTGCGAGAAGGCGGCATTGCCATGTGCCAGAAGAAAGAGTAGATTTTCGGTCTGACAATGTGTTTACTCCAGTTAGGGAAGTTTGGCATAGTCATCTGAAAATCCCACTTTTGCCACGCACCTGCAACCGTAGCCATGGCGTAACGTGCTTAAATTCAATGATCACGTCAAAAGAGCATTAACAGTGACTTTCGAATCACTGGTCCATGACATGGACGTGTTGACGTATTTAATGGCAGTTGTTTAGCTCCATAATTGATATGTGTGGGCGGTGTATGGCTGCTGCATACACGTGCAGATATGAGACGCTAAATTTTTGCGTGTTTATGAAAAGGGTGACTTTGATGTTTGCAACTGGTCCTCATGCAGCTGTTCTTAGATAATCGCCAAGCGCAAACATAGATGGGAAATTCGTTTATGCAGCGCGTTGCCACAAAATACAAAACCCGTTTTAGCGAATCTGACCCCACGTCTCGCGCACAACAATAAAAGTTTAGGAGTGTGCTATTTTATAAATATGCTGCACAAGGCACGGGTCAATGGATTGTCCAGCAACTTTATGCGCCATTGAAATTCACGGGCGTTTAATTTAAAATGGACTAAGTTTATTGGCTCTTGTGGTGGACTGGGAAGGGAATGCTTATTTCCTTCCAACCTCTTGACGTTCAACCTCTGAAGGAAATTTGCAACAAATGGTTGCTATGCTTTTGGCTTTGCTAAGTGTCTATTTACTTCCCTATGAACAATACTGACGTACCACTATGAGACGAACAAATCCCCAAGTTGTGGCAGTAGCATGGCATGCGTCTTTTCCAGCATGCACTATCAAACAAAATGACTATTGGACTATTAGTCTATTGGACAAAGGCCGGTGCAAACACGGAAACTATACATACATTATTTTACAAATAATATGGCATGGAAAACCTTGAGCATATAGGAACCCTATAGTAGCTTTAACGGACCTTGCACACAAACGAAAACTCTAGTCGTCAAAAGATTATTTATTGCAAGGAATCGGCAGCACTCAGCGTTTTTATTACTTGGACGCTATCTGTGTGTACCTCAATGTTGCACTGTACACCTATTAGAGTTGGTGCTGACAATCTTAGATAATCGTGTGTTTCGTCAACTGTGATTAACATGGCGGATGACATGTCTCGCCTAGAACTTCGCTTTTGTAATTTGTCTTAACAAACCATGCTTACTTACGAAGCGCAAGGGATAGCGGCCTATAAATTGGCTCCCCTTTGGCTATAACTGTTTAATGTTTTGGTAAGATTGTGATACTACTTTGCCGACCTCCATGCCACCGGCTGGTTTGCATCAAGCCATGGCTCTTGAAAATTCATCGCAAAAATCCATACACGCTTTCTAGTGCAACAAACTGCTGGAATTGCATGACACACAAATGCAAAAATACCTGGTAACAGATTGCGCTGGTTCGTGCTAAATGCCTCAAATTAAATCTGATCACAAGGCTCCACTTCATCGTTCTGTTGCCAGTATTCGGTCTCTTGGAATATTTCTCTCTCATCAACGCCGTGAAAATGCAAGCACTCTATTTCAAAAGATATTGGTTGAGGAGCTAGACTTTGAAATTTTATAGTGTTACCTTCAAAATGCAATCATTGGAGCACCTTTTAGGCGTCTTATTATGCTATCCATTCCAACGAACTAAGATGGGAATGTTAAATATGCTTCCGGTAAAACCACCACACCTAAAACAAGGCGCCATTAGCTTGCACAAGTGAAAATGGCTGCTATTAATAGTAGAACACATCTGCCTAGCTAATGATCGAATGGAAGTATTTGCATTTTAATGTATCAGTAGCAAAGAGTCATGTTTTCTGCCCTCAATTCAAGAAGGAAGTTGGAAGCTCTGCCCTTTTCGACTTGATATGGTGTAGGTTCTCTGGATTCACGGTTCTACTCTGCCTATTCTTTGGGTAGCTCTCGCTGCAGTTGACTTCAGCAGCGGCGCAGCCCTAAAGGGGGAGGCACACGTTTTATTGGTCACCTAGAAATGCTTTGCTAATCCTGTTGGTTAATTTTGTGATAAATAACTGCAAAGTCTACCCTGATAAAAATTTTCTGCTATAACGGAGGGAGTACCTAGACAGCTGAGAAGTTACCTTATAAAAATTTGTGCAAACACAAAAGTTAGTCGATAAATCCAAAGGAGAAAGGATGCAAGAAAAGAGACTGCTACGAAGTTCTGATGGCCCTGCACAGTGCGGGAGTTAATGTGTAACAGTATGTGATGTTTGGTTCCTCTTTTGATTGTCCCATTTTCATTAGCCCGTCTATCCATTTGTTTATTTGAAGTTCTGCTTCAGTGTCACAAGGGATGCAAGCGTGATCTAAGAAGTTGGTCAAGAATGATTCGGTGCCCATCATGAACCCCTGGTATGGAGACTGCATAGATTGAGTTAAAAAGTATTTATTCCTCGTTTTACCGGCTGGTTCTCCTGCTGATAAATTTTAGCACATCTTAGGCATGCTCTTATGCTTTACTTTTAGGATATCGAGCAATTAAGGCCCAACTGATCAAGAGTGTGCCACAATTTCTGCAAATGCGATGGTAGCAAGGAAGAGAACATGGTGAGTTTACCGGTGCATAAAAATCATTAACAGAAAGGTATGACGAGTAAACCAATGACATAGGGCAGGGGTACGTAGTACTTCTGTGGGACTCTTGCAATTTTTCGCCCTATAAAAATAATACAATTTACTCCAGAATGATAATAAACTGTGGCTTAAAACTACTTTCACATAAAAATATTTAATACTTGTATTTTTTGGTTAATGTGTTGCTTGTGTCTTCAAGACTCCACCAGAACTGCACCGAAATAAAGTCAGCACAGTTGGAAGCTGGGAACAGTAGGAAAAATTAGCCCCATAAAGCGCCTACGCCAAATCGTCGCTACAGTTCATCCATACCATGAGCTTTGCAAATTCCGGACGTGCAATCAACGGGTTGCTTTCGTTGTTTTATTAGCTCTTTTCACTTCTCAAGTCACCCCATATTAAAGGGCATCGGCAGAAGTCGAGGCCAACAGCTAGCTTTGAACAAAATGAGTAGTCACTGTCGCACAAGCACGTTTAACCACGTTTTAGGCTTATTTTCAAGGTCTAAATGTGTAATATTATAGCATGCATTATGTATATTTATAGACAGCATGTATTATACCATCCATCCTTCATGCCCTACTTTTGATCTAGTGAGCCATTTTTGCCAAGGTATTAGTTCTTGACGCAATGCTGTGGTACACGTTTCCCATATGTCACAATATTTTTCCCTTCTATTTGTTACTTTAGAGGCCTAAAAGCTGGCCAACACCTATGCTTCTCTTGAATGCCTCACTTGGAAGTTTCTTTTTCGAGGGTTTTGTTGCAAAGGCAGCAAATTAATCTACCAACCTCCCCCGCGTTTTAAGAAATGCACACCTTTTAGAATTCGTGAATATCCCTTGCAGCATAGGATTCGCATTATATAACAAAGTATTGTCAGTTAAGGTAAGTAGCGTTGGCAATACTCCTGGCGCACTGCAATTAGCAGGGCTCTATAGGTTATTTATTCCCTTGGGGCTCTCGAGTTTATGAGCTACACTCAGCTGAGACCCGTTAAATCGCCTTCTCATGACAATAAAGTGGTTAACCTGGTTTGACTTTGCTTAACGAAATGCAAAGTTCAATGTCCCCTAATATCACTTTGACAGTTGCGAAGTTCGGATATTTTCACAGCTAGTATCTGCGTTAGTGGCTTCTTCCATTTCTATGAACCGCAATGCACGACTTCTAGGCGAGACAAAGAAGGCGAGCATCTGTTGGGATCTGATGAGCTTTAAATCAGACGCTCCTCTAGGGTTCTCCTACTCCTCCTTCTCTCCCTCCTCTTCCTCATAATCATCCCTCAGAGCTGCCTTGTGGAAGACACCTCTGTTTTTCTGGCAACCTGCAGGCAAATTGGCGTTGGTAGAGGTGTATGTAAAGGCGAGCACCTACCCTGCTCAATTTAATAGCCGCAATGTCCACCACTGCCCACACGAAAAAGTAAGGACGCCGAGAAAAGTCAAAAACGCATTTGAACAGTACAAACGGGAGGTGGACCAGCAAAAAAGGGATCAGCGAATCGTGCCAAGCAAACAGCCATGTTAAGGACACTTAGGCGTCGCATTATTTGAGCAGAAAAAGGTAGATGAAGCGTCCAAAGTTACGAAGCCTGAGTCTCCGACTCCTGAGGGGAAGACGCGAGCTCGTTTTCGACCACGTGGATATTGTGTTCCCGCCTCTCACCTACAAAGCACATGTAAGCACCACCATTATTACATAGGTTTTTGGTACTTTTGAGTAACAGCCCCTAATTTTTGTTTCATGTTTATGCTACATTAAATTATTACTTGGTGATAAAATCGCATTGGGGCATCAGTTCTAGCACATCGAAATCAGTCATTCCGAATTATTCACTAATTTATGCCGTTAGCATGCATTTTATTTCCTCTACAGAGTGGCCTAAATTTAAAAAATGCAACCTCTATTCTGGAGGCGAAACAAAGGAGCAGGGAAAGTGCAATGATTTCGAACTTCATGCTTCAGCTATTTCACAATGTCCAAACATGCAACTATTGCCCTTCAGCGCTTCAATCGCATGCAAGGTTAAGGAAAGATCCAGAGTGCCCCCCTGATTACCCATTAAATTTTGCCACTGTTCAATCGGCCCTAGGCGGAACGCCCTTCTTACATAAAAAATGCACGCTCGATTCCTCCAATCGGTGATCATAAATGCCAAAACTAACATAAGTACTTTCTTCGAAACTTGCAAAGTGCTATTATACTACCTCTTACAGTGCATTGAATGCATTACCAATGTATCAATAACCCTCAGCAAACCTGCAGTAGAGTGGCGCCAACCTTAATGTTGTGTATGGTTGCATTTGTGATCAGTAGACTCAAGTTGTGACCGGGGAAAGGATGGAATAAGGTGAGTGTGGAGTGTGCCACGATAGTCGATGAGGCTTTGTTATCTGTCTGACAGTCTCTCTATTTATTCGCCTCTTATATTTACTTCCATTTTATTTGCGACATGCTAAGTGAGAATGGAATAGCCTGGACTAGAATGAAGCACAAGTAAACATCATGGCACAGAGCGGAAGACTATCAGTTGATGAATGGATAGTCTACAGAAATTGGCGTTAGATGATGTAGTGGTTTCTTTTACGCATCGGTCTTCTCACATGTTTCTATAGTTCTGCATTCCATTGTGTGCATGTAACTGCAGTCGACTTGATCAAAATTTTGTTATCATTGGTGCTTTTCTAGCCCAGGAAGTCTCTGGTTGTCCAACTACACGTGGATATTGTGTTCCCGCCTCTCACCTACAAAGCACATGTAAGCACCACCATTATTACATAGGTTTTTGGTACTTTTGAGTAACAGCCCCTAATTTTTGTTTCATGTTTATGCTACATTAAATTATTACTTGGTGATAAAATCGCATTGGGGCATCAGTTCTAGCACATCGAAATCAGTCATTCCGAATTATTCACTAATTTATGCCGTTAGCATGCATTTTATTTCCTCTACAGAGTGGCCTAAATTTAAAAAATGCAACCTCTATTCTGGAGGCGAAACAAAGGAGCAGGGAAAGTGCAATGATTTCGAACTTCATGCTTCAGCTATTTCACAATGTCCAAACATGCAACTATTGCCCTTCAGCGCTTCAATCGCATGCAAGGTTAAGGAAAGATCCAGAGTGCCCCCCTGATTACCCATTAAATTTTGCCACTGTTCAATCGGCCCTAGGCGGAACGCCCTTCTTACATAAAAAATGCACGCTCGATTCCTCCAATCGGTGATCATAAATGCCAAAACTAACATAAGTACTTTCTTCGAAACTTGCAAAGTGCTATTATACTACCTCTTACAGTGCATTGAATGCATTACCAATGTATCAATAACCCTCAGCAAACCTGCAGTAGAGTGGCGCCAACCTTAATGTTGTGTATGGTTGCATTTGTGATCAGTAGACTCAAGTTGTGACCGGGGAAAGGATGGAATAAGGTGAGTGTGGAGTGTGCCACGATAGTCGATGAGGCTTTGTTATCTGTCTGACAGTCTCTCTATTTATTCGCCTCTTATATTTACTTCCATTTTATTTGCGACATGCTAAGTGAGAATGGAATAGCCTGGACTAGAATGAAGCACAAGTAAACATCATGGCACAGAGCGGAAGACTATCAGTTGATGAATGGATAGTCTACAGAAATTGGCGTTAGATGATGTAGTGGTTTCTTTTACGCATCGGTCTTCTCACATGTTTCTATAGTTCTGCATTCCATTGTGTGCATGTAACTGCAGTCGACTTGATCAAAATTTTGTTATCATTGGTGCTTTTCTAGCCCAGGAAGTCTCTGGTTGTCCAACTCAAATTCAAAGAACATTAATCCTATGACGTTAGGTCACCTCAGTTCCGATTGCCGCTAACAGTCCACTGTCACAAGTTTAATACTGGCTCACACAAAGCAACAATACTCTCTCCGAATCCTTTCAAGCATTAGCCACAAGGAAGATTTACCTGTACAAAAAGGTGTAATATCTTACTTATACATAAAATGCGATATCTCACTTTACTTGCTTTGCTGTAGAATGAGCAAGTGGGGCAAAATTCTTTGCACTATCCACTTGCACTGTAGTTACATAGGCAATATGGATTATTAAGGAATCAAAGTTTGTGCCTTAGCCAACTCACACTGTAGTCACATGGTAAATGTTGTATCATGCGAAGCGAAATGTCGTCCCCCAATCTACTCCCACAGCAGTGACACAAGAATTATTTGCATGAACCAAAGCCTGATGTCTTAACTCATTTGAGCTGCAGTCACAAGGGCATAATTACATCAGGTAGAGCGAATTCTTCTCCCACTCCGCTCCCTCCTCCTCGATTCACGTAAGACAAGATTCCATCTGTCTCCAAAATCCACTTGCGTTCCATTTGTGACATGTTGGGCGAGAATAGAATAGCCTAGACTTGAATAGAACACATGTAAACAGCATGGCACAGATCAAAAGAATATCAGTTGATGAAGGAATAATCTTCAGAAATTGGTGCCGGATGATTTGGGGCTTCTTTTGCGCAATTGTCTTCTAAAAATTTTCTATAGTTCTGCATTCCGTCGTGTGCATGTAACTACAGTCGACTTGTTTAAATTTATGTTTTCATTAGTGCTTTTCTAGCCCAGGAAGTCTCTGGTTGTCCAACTCAAATTCAAAGAACATCAGTCCTATGATGTTAGGTCGCCTCAGTTCTAATTTACACAAACACTCTACCGCCCCATGTTCAATACTGGCTCACATAGAGCAAAAATGCTCTCTCCAAATCCTTTCGAACTTTAGCCACAAGGAAAATTTAACTACCCAAAAAGATGTGATAACTTGCTTGTACAAAAAATGCGATATCTCACTTCGCCTGCATTGTAGTAGCATGAGCATTTGCGGCAAAGTTCTTCGCACGATCCACTTGCACTACATTCACGTGGGCAACATGGATCATTAAGGGATCAGGGTTTGTCCCTTAACCAACCCACACTGTAGTCACATGGTAAATGTTGAATCGTGTAGAGAGAAATGTCGTCCCCCAATCTGCTCTCACAGCGGTGACACAGGATTCATTTACGCAGACCAAAATGTGATGCCTTAACTCATCTAAGTTTCAGCCACAAGGACATAATTACATCAGGTAGAGCGAATTCTTCTCCCACTCAAATCCTTTCGAACTTTAGCCACAAGGAAAATTTAACTACCCAAAAAGATGTGATAACTTGCTTGTACAAAAAATGCGATATCTCACTTCGCCTGCATTGTAGTAGCATGAGCATTTGCGGCAAAGTTCTTCGCACGATCCACTTGCACTACATTCACGTGGGCAACATGGATCATTAAGGGATCAGGGTTTGTCCCTTAACCAACCCACACTGTAGTCACATGGTAAATGTTGAATCGTGTAGAGAGAAATGTCGTCCCCCAATCTGCTCTCACAGCGGTGACACAGGATTCATTTACGCAGACCAAAATGTGATGCCTTAACTCATCTAAGTTTCAGCCACAAGGACATAATTACATCAGGTAGAGCGAATTCTTCTCCCACTCCGCTCCCTCCTCCTTGTTTCATGTAAGGCAAGATTCCATCTGAAAATCCGCTAGCTATGCATTTACGTTGTCAAAAGTTATTTATCGTGAGCACGATTTGTTTCCTCAATCCATTCACCATGCCGTCGCATGGTCCGCATTCATACACGAAGGGCAAGATTTCGTTTCGCAATGTTCCATCTCCGCAGTCACATGGTCAATAATGATTGACGTAGGGTAAAAGTTAGTTACCAAAAATGATTACTTAGCAGCTCATGCGAGTAAAGCAATTGTGGAAGAAAAGGAGAAATTTGGCTCTATATTCATAGACTTTGCTAACGTGGAGAAATTTAGCCCTAACTTCATCGACTTTGTTTGCGTAAAGGCAGTGATCGTGGTCAAAAAAGGAAATATTTGGCTTTATTTTGGTCGATTTTGCTCACATGCTTGTAGTGTACCTTAAAATGAGAAATTTAGCTTCGTCTTCATCCACTTCGATCACATGAATGCTGGCTGAGCAGGTAAGGGATGAGGGATTCCGTTCAACCTTTGTCAATTCCACCCACAGGAATGCAGTGTTTGTGAGAGGAAAGGATGAATTTAGTTTTACCTTCATCAAATTTGCCAGCCTGAGTAAAGTGAGGCCAGATGGAGGCAGGAAATTTAGCATTGTCTTCATCGACTTTGCTAACGCACGTGTAGAAAGTGGGGAAGAAAAGGAGAAATTCAGCCTTATCTTAATACAATTTGCTGATGTGAAGTGAAGTTAATTTGATTAGAAAGGAGATATTTGGCTTAGCACTCACCTATTTTGATTGCGCGAGTGCAGAGGTGGATGGGAGCATGAAATTTAGCTCTAATTTCTTCGACCACCCTTGCGTGAAGGCAGTGATTTTAAATGGAAAGGATTCGCTCAAGGGAATGCAGTGGGTGTGGACGAAGGGAAAGAAAATGCTTTATGTTCATCGACTAAGTTCATATGAATGCAGTGTATGAGGACGAAAATGAGAAATTCTGCTATAAATATGTTAATATGCTTAAAGAAATGCAGAAAAGGGATGACAAGGAGAAAGGTGGCTTTATGTGCATTAATTTCGCAGTAATTGTGAAAGGGCAGGGTAAAATTAGCCCCAGTTCTATTGAATTTGCTCCAAGGAGTGCAGTGGTTGCAAAGGAAAAGGAAAAAAGCTGGATTCATTCTCATCGTAATAGCCCACGCGAGTGCAGTGGGTGTAAGAAAAGAGAAGACAGCTAAAATCTTTAACGATTTCGCCCATTGAACACGTTAGAAGCCGAAGCATAGAATGTAATGGTATGACATGAATGCACAAAATTAGAAACTGAGTAATCTTCATAACCACATCACTCTTCATTCTCGCGCCACATTAATGCAGAACGGTCAGTACTTCTTGCACATGCCGTATAAAATCGCACCCGGCCCGACCACTGCCACTACTGACTGCTATTTTTGCTTCCACCGATTAGCTGCACCTTTGTGTTAGCCACGCACACTACTGTGTTGGTCTGCCAAAGTTCAGCATTCTTTCCTTTGTGCTACCACATTCTTGCCACTGGTAGGTATGCAGCGAGTCTTCAAATGCCTAAGAGGTAGATTAACCCGAAACGCGGCACTGTGTCTAAGGTAAGATAGATCTTACTGCTTTTAACGTAACTACAACTGTGCCTATTCAAAACCTTGGATTCCTGCTAGGTAGTTCTAAGCCAAGTAGATTAAACGTATCGGTCTCTTTCTGTTTATCTCATCGACTGGGCGCAGAAGTGCCAGTGATGTGTGAGTGTTTTAAATTAGTGGTCAATTTTCAACAATGTGGGGTTATAAGTAAGTACATCGCCTTCTTGGACTTTACGGTTTGCACTTCTTGATTCTACCCATAGGCCCTTTCTGCGTCCCAGCAATAAATTACTCTCTTCTGCACCAATGTGCCACATCACGACTTCGTGGAAGACGATGAATTCCTCACTGACGAAATTCGCAGACGAAGTCGATCCAAATGCAGAACGGCTAGAATGACCTTGAGTGCTCAGTTATATGGTAAGTTTCCGTCTACTATGATTACGCTTAGAATGAACACTGATTAAATCTACTGTGCTCTCTGCGTCCCGAAGAAACTCGGCAAGTCCCGTTGCAAGGAGACCAGCATGAGGTGCACTGTTGGAGGCACGTAATACAATTACTGTGGCAAAATTTAGGCAAGGCATTTGAAATCAGCAGCTGCAGGCAATGCAATTTACCTCCCAGATTTTGGCTTTTCATCTGTTCTCTTTCTCACGTTCAATCGCTATTATACCGAAGCTTTCCCCACTTTCGTACCGAAGAATATCATAATACTTTGCATGTTAACCGTATCCGTTTGTATCCTGAGTCTTCCTCATCCCACCCAGGCGAGGACACATCAAGCTGTGACAAATTACCGCCTGGTGCAACGCATGGGGAGCTGTGTCGAATGCGCAATAAACTCTAAATAATTGAAGACAGACAGTGAAGAGGCGAGAATGGTAAATACGTTGAGAATTCGGATCCGTATGCTAATAAGGGACCGATCGAGTGACCGTGGCAAGAGCTTCGTTAAATTTTTGCCTAATGAACTTTTTGGACACATTATTGCTTTAAAGTTGCACTTCAGAAATTGCAGCATTAAGGATTGCAGGTGAGTCAGTGACCTTCAGAATGCCATTACGCGGAATGTAAATGGTTTTTACTCACTTGTAGTTCCAGATCATAAGCATGATGCCCCGTGGGAGACAGTACAGCATATCGTGGGATCGTTGATTGGAAGAAATCGTTGAATAATTCTACTCTTCATAATTTCTAGGTGATGTGGGAGGTTTGTTACGGAGACGCCAGCTGTCAGAAAATAGTGCCACTACTTACGCGATCATGGTGTTTCGTTAGTTGCATGTGGGTGGTTTGTGGAGTTAAGGAGCTAGGTGAAGAGCAGAACTTATCTTTTGTAGGCGTACGTGCAAAAATATCTGTATATTCCCGACTGTCTTCAAATTGATGGTGTGCTGAAATGTTGGTGCAGATATTGGTGGGACCTATAATCACCTGCTCCCCAAGACTTATTGAACTGCGGTCAGCTGATGTCGACCGAGGTCCTCGTATCTGGCTACTCCTCATTATTTCCGTTCATTAACATAGTATGCGCAGATTTCCGCGAATGTGACACCATTAATTTTGTTTAGTTGTAGTTGCACTAAATTACATAAATGAGCAGAGTGGATGAGGCCAAAGTAACCTGTTTAACTATGCTAACGCATCCATCACTGGCTGCTGTGCGATAAAATCAAGCTCTCCATTCCAGACTTAAAGCAACGATGGGAATAATGCTTTGGATTTCTCATGGCGCTGTCAAATGTGGATAGGTGCCACTGGGTGTAAACTAACACCTACCTTCTCTATTGACTGCAATCCAGCATGCCAGACCCAATGATGAGAATGGTGGGGTGGAGAAGGCAAGATACGCAAAGCAGGAATGCAAGGCTGACCCCCCGACTTACTGCTATTTGCGTTCGACAATAAAGTCTTGCTTAATACCCTGTAAAACTGTCTCTTTTCCTTATTTGTCGACTTAAGAACTGTGAGGCTCTGATTGAGTGCATAACAGACGTGAAGGCGGGTGTCGTCACAGGACTGTCCTAAATCTGCTTCATTTTATGCAAATTGTATCTCACTTGGCACTACAGGCGAAAGGACGAATGTGAATTTATGTTGCCCCTCCATCAGCGACATCTGAAACAGCTATAGCAGATGCCTTTACTGGCTCAGCTCCAATAATCCGACCGTTGATCAATGGCGTAGGACAATCAGGCATTTTCACCCTCCTTCCCCTCCCATTGACTTCAAAACTGATGCGCAACAAAGGATATTACCTTATTAGTAAATAAGCACTACGACGACAGTGACAGCATCAAGACTAGGAAACTAGCTGGTGCAAATGAAAAGACGGAGAGGTGGAAGCATTGAAAAATCAACAATGGAAGGTTAGATGGTGGGCCATTCGTCGTTATTACAGTCAGTCAGAGGCTTTGTAACTCGTCTTTTTGGGACCTGGAGAGTGGTGTGGCTTCGCCATTTCCGACCTTTCCAGCTATTTACTTTGTGAACATGTCGCTAGCCGCTGAGACCTGATGCATCGATGCATCGGCCTTAGTAGGCCGAAGGAAGTCCTTATTAGGAAGGCCAAGTTAGAACAGAATAAATTTTGAGTAGAAAAAGTGAAAGACAAAACGAATGTCCTGTTCTAAACCCACTCTGCCTCTTTTATTCACACCTTATCCCTCCCGTCCAAGTTACTGCCGTCAACGTTGATTATGGCGCTTAGTAGTTTGGCGAAATCTGTTGAACTCTATCCAAGTAGAAGGCTAACGCACTTTAAGATTGTCGTTAGGATTTGAAGTGATTGATGAGTGGTGCGGTCAACCATCCACCTGCCGAGTCATCCAAAGCTTCTATGCGAAGGGAAATTTGAGGCACATCAGCGCAGACAGATATTTGCACTTGACTTATGTGATTAAACTCCGCGTTTCATGATGACATTCCTGTGGGTTGTTTTTGCATAGTGTAGTTTATTTCGGCACTTAAGTATATTAGTTATATTGCTGCTGTGCTGCTGTCTACCAGTAGCTGTTGGTGGCAACTACAACTAGTGCAAGGTTTTCACCCTCTTGCTTACATTTAACTTCTCCAGGCGTAATTAAGGTCCAGTACTATAAGTAAATTCTTAAGAAATACAAACACTTAGTTAAAAGCGCAGCTGGCTTGAAATGTTTGCTGTTTGCAACGGCGTCGTGTAGAAGGAACCGATGAAACATGGCACAGTTAAAAACATCAGATATAAGAGTAGGAAGTAAGTAATGGTATATTTGGGCAAAAGATCCGATGAAAAGTAAAGATCTTCGTCAACATAGACAGCGAATGTGCATGTGCCAGACCATACCTTGATTATAAACCTACGTTATTTTCAATAGCGAATTCGAGGATAAAGATTTGGACTGCAGCCGGTCGTTTATTTATGCTATTGTCCTTTTCGTTATCCCTGTATGCCATTCATGGCGGGAGTTTGCTGTTTTGTAGGGCACGGTGTGGGTCTATTTGCCTGTCTCGTCACTGATGTTCACATTTTGAAGTTTGGAGAGTAAGGTTCAATGGCACAGCACAGAATCGGTTACGAAGACGCATATTTTCGTTGTTCCTTAGCTCCCAGTTAAAGTTCACCTAATTTAATTATGCATCTATGTGAGGTGTCTTAAATTCCGCGTTCAATTTTGCCGTCTTTCTTTCTTTTCAATACTCTTTGGGCGTCCTAAGATCCAGATTTATCATAAGCCAGGTTAAAGCTTGTTGTTAGGCTAGCTGGTTCATCGGTTAGCACTTTCACTGGGTCATTATTTTTAGTTTTGCTGATTTTTTGTTATCCATTTTGCAGCCTATTCCAGACCCCACATCACAGATTTCGCTGTTTCCCCTAGCTATCCAATAGTGCGAGGAAAGATCAAGAAATGGGATAACGAAGGATAATCTAAGGGAAATGTGGCACTGCTACGAGCGTCAGGTAAGATGGAGGCTAATCTAGGCACGAGTGCATCACAGTCATACGAGGTCAAGAACTATGTGCTAATAGGTGCACCACCTCGTCTTTGTGATGAACTCGCCCACCTAATGTATGTTCTCTTTTGCCGTGACAAATCTTCGCCATTTGTGAAATCTTCACCCATCGCACTCGCAGTTGCATTTCAAGGCTATTGTTAGAATTCGGACAGCATCAGCAATGCTGTGCAAGTGCGTGGCTACACGTAGCCTGGGTGGAACACAAATGCTTACTATTTAAGAGATGACTATTGGTTGCTCCCCACTGTCGAGTTATTCGGTGTTTTAATTTGGTGCACAAGCATTGATCTAGTTTATTGAATAAACGCTTAGATTCTGCAGAATGGTGATGTGGATTGTGATGCTACACCACCATGTCGATCAGTTTGATCAGTGGGGAAGATTAACCATTGAAACAGATTTTAAATCATAACATGATCAGCGCGTGGTTCATTCGACAATCTGGGCTAAGTGATGCAGAGTGATTTCTGCACAAAATCTCAGCGTTAGCGTTCCTACTTATAGTCTGAAAAGCATTCATATATATGGGATGATTCTGCTATCAAGACCGCCTTCTTTTGTCAATGGTTACGAGGAAGGCGTTTTCTAGCTATAAGATTAATAAAAGTGTCAGATAACATATAGTGGCTTGAACATTGGTGAAAATAGAATCAGTCTGCGGTTACCACAGTCTTATTAACTGTTTAAATGACCACGCCAAGCGATGGAAAGGTATAGGTCTTAGCAGTATTTGCACCGCTTGGCACCAGAAATCAACTGGAGCCAACCATGCGTCGAAAAAGTCAAAGTGGATCCCGAACGCTCCTTATGTATGGTGCCCTACATCAGCACGCAATTCTAATGAATACCACACTAGCAGCACAGCGAAAGGCACCTTACTCCTCTCCATTCTCGCCTTTGCCTTTTGTCGCCAAGGCTGTTGTCCTTCTTCTTTTACAGTTGCGACAGCACAATAAGTGATCTATCCCAAAAGTTTAGGACAGCACCTGCCTGACGCATTGGGTAGGAAGTGTATCATAAAGCTGAGTTTTGCATTTTACTTTAGTCACTAATCATCAGTCTTCTTCTCTAAAATCAAAGCTTGCGCTTGATTTTGACCCGTGACAGTCAAATCATAAAAAACTACTGATGCGCGCTCATTTCTAGTGACGGTAAATTATCATGTAATCGGCGTACAGGATGTCTGTTGCTCTAGTAGTCTAAACGAAGTAACTACACCTGCTTCTATAATCGAAGGAAATATCATAATGAAAGATGTTTTGCTTTTACTAGGTCTCTGTGTTGCTGGTGCCGTTGGGCACACCCTCTTTCGTTATTGCATTTTTTGGCAATACCGATAATCAAGCACTCAAAGTGGAGTCGCCTGAAGCCGGTTGACATGACTTTCCTTTAATACCTCCACCGCTAACCAAGATTCAAACTTAAATTGGCGTTGATTCAGCCTCCAGAATCCATGTTAGTGAAGGGATTAAGGGAATATTAGATGAACTCGGAGGCTACCATGTAGAATACCGCGGTTTTGTTGAATTTGAAGGCAATGTGAAAACGACGAATTACTGGCTATCTAGCAGTGACAATTAACACAAGCCTTTGCCTAAACCACCTCTATTAATATTAAAATTTTGACTTTTTTCCAGTGCATTATATGCTATAAAATCTGGTGGATTTGTGATGTATGGACTTAATCAAATCAGTTACTTTGGTTAATTGTAGCAAATTAGTTATCCAAAAGAGGCGAAAGTATTGGAGAATCCAATTATTTAACTGCATTTAAATAGTAAGGTATTCCGTTACGGCTCTTGCTTGAGGTAGGGATAAATAGTACCTTTGGGCTCAGAGATTTTGCAGCTCCTATTGACAAATGGATCAAAAATGTATGTAATAGTATTGCCACCCGTGATATAAGAACTTGATAATTATATGTAATGCTGTTCTGATCAAAAGGCGCTCTTATTTGTACTGACTTGGACGGAGTGAAATACCAAAGTAAGGTGAATAATGACGGAGCGCTGATAAATTAGACTTCACAGACCCAAACCATTTGTTATGGGTATTCAGGCGAATTGCGCAAAGACTTTTCCCATCAACAGTTTGCACAAAGGTATTCAATTATGCTGTCCCCGGCAACTTGGCTATAAAAACGTGTTTTTTTAAGCATTAGTAGGAATCAGTAGGAATAAGTTGGAATATTTTTGGGCACAAAGCTTGTTTAAATGGTTTTGAAGACCCGTTCTTTATCCTAAGATTACTAAAATCATTTCATGGGTGGTTGAATGCAGCATTTGTTGACTGTGAGACATTTAGCCCAATTTTCATTAACAGTTGTCCAGCATCGCGGCCAAATAACATGGATTCACTATTTTCTCTTGTGTAGTGGAGAAACCCATGGGTGAGTCGCGCTATAAATGCTGTCAATTCTTTCATTATTTACAGCTTTGCACACTCTCCCTGAACCTGCGACTGTTATGCCACTACAGTTTTATTTTCGAACCTATATTCCAAGTTAACTTAGTGCCATTTCTATTTAAGGGATCATGCAGATAAAAGTGCCAATTTACAAGGGACCTACTGGCTGATAAATTGTGCCATAAAATGTATCAAGAGGATGCTAGTTTGGCCAAAATTATCCTTTGATAACGGGGCAGACTCAGTCCCAAATGCATCAGTGAATAACTTGTCGTTCACTTACACTGTCCACTGAATCAATTTTAGTCAAGTAACATTTTGAAACTAGAACCAGTAATGAATGATATTCATCATTTTAAGGAAGAGCATGAGGAATACAATAATATGGTTACCTCATAGCCGTCCGTCTTGTTAGGGTGAAGTGGGTGGTTAATACATTGTGCAATGCTTCTCCATTGTATCATACATCTTGGTAGGTATTGCGATGCAAGATCCTTTTCTTATGGCTTGTCTGCAATCCGTCAGTAGTTAATCGGTGACCACTCAAGCTTTCTTTAATTAGACACCATTTTGCTATTGGTCAGAGAGCTGAGAACCGACAAATTGGTCGTTTTAGACTCACAGTTTTGCTTAGCACTGCAAAGTGGATGTATTGTTGCGACTGTGCACTCCAGATGGATGGTAATTTAATCTAACCATTCTATCATCAACACCCGTGTTTGCCCATTAATAAAAGATATCTCACGCGCATCAACCATCGGTTGCTAAGGCACATGGATGACAACGTTATTCTTTATAATGACGATGAGGGGTACTCAGTCACTGATAAATCATTAATCCTGGTGGTGGCTCCTCACAATTGACCAATATGACAAAGTTCTAAGATGGGAGTGCCTCTTTCAACTTTCGTTAAAGTACTGTTTGGATATGATCCATTTTCGACTCTCTAGAGGTTCTGATTGTTCTCAAATTCTTGAATTTTTCAGAGGTTTTATAGTTGACGCTTCTAATAGACTGCCTTTCTCGGGTAATGGCACACATGTGTCCGCTTTGAGTTAGCTAATGAGCACTTTAAATTCATGCGAAATAAAAAGTGTGCTATCTAATACTCATCGCAATAAGTTGTAACCACTATGGTTTGCATGAGAAATCCCGAATTAAATTGTCCTCACCGCTTGGCAATTCTGGTTGCAACCACCACCGTACTATGTGGCATAATGCTATCTCACTTCCCCCGTTCCCCTTCAGATTGGAGTGCACCTATCCTAAAGCAGACAGTTACCTTCCCAGAGGCAGCAGTAATTACTACAGGGGCAAAGGAATCCACACTTTTCTAATTGTAAGCTTAAAAAATTTAAACCGCTTTTTCTTAATAAACATGTTATCTGTAAAGCTTTGCGTTTCTTCCCCACAATTTAAACACCTTAAAATGCTATTTTAGTCGTTGTCAGCTTGCACCATCAGAGACATTCGATCTGTTCAGAGCTACTGATTGGTATCATGGGCATAACACCATTTCGTTGACCTCCGAGGGCTGGTGTGACTTAGGATAATGCTGACCGATCCACACACCAGATAAAATTGCAGAATTGGTCAAGATTGAACCACTTCCAAAATGTGGATATGGACCTCCTGCTATTGACATCTAGCTGAAGCACAAAGTGAATGTGTTAAAACAAAGGATTTGCATGAGGCAAGCTAGTAAAATAGAAATCGTGGTGCAGTCCCATTCAGTGTTTGCAAATGCAACCCCAGAAAGACGTAGTAATTGATTTATATTTTGCCATGCATATGCGCTATAAAAGCATAAAAAATAGTGGCGTGTGCCTGTACAGTAACCAAATGTAATGTCTAATTGGAAAACATTAGTTACATTACTATACCCTCAAAATCCGATAGTTGCTTAACTCCTTTTTTGTCACGGGCTGTGTTTGTACATGGCTCTGGCAACCCTACAGGTTTGGCTTGCGAAAAGATTTGTTCCAATGGGCTAAATTAAGTCTCAAGTTTGCTTGATTTATATCCATTTGTGAAACAAGTAGGTTGAAAACAAAATTTACCTTGTATTAAGGGACCCCAATTTATGCACCAGAGTATTATGTACAAAACCACATGTTATTGGCTAATGTTCCACCCAGTTCGTCATTAAATGTGCACCCATGTTCAGAAAGCAAATTCATTTAGTCTTTGCAGACTTGCACAAATAGAAAATTGCTGTAAAACTTAAAAGTTGGTGACTACCTGGGTTAACACATCTAATTACGCTCACCACAGAATGCAGATAGACCTCATTCTAGAAAGTGAAGTAGAAAATGTTTGATTACCTACCTAAAATTGCATGTCATTTGTGGAAATTATAATCACTGATGCAAACTGAAGAGTTTCATCCACGCGGTAGCAAGATATAACTGCCGAATATCCCGTCATAAGGTCCAGAATACACCTCAAGGACAATTTTTGACAAGACCTTTGGTCTGTAGGCTTAAAAAATATGCTGTTGTCCACTAATTAAAACAAGTAAATGCATTTGTGCACATATAAAGACGAAATTAGGTCATAACTTTTTCTAAGATGCGCGCTGCAAATCATTTTTGCGTTTAAACGGTACGGATGCATGTAGCATTTGGCTTTGCATGAATTCTATGCATTTATTCAGTCTGCATAATTGCATAGGGTAAGTTCTAATGTCTCATGATATTAGAAGAGTATTAATTAAATTTAATTGTCAAATAAGCCTAATGGTGGTTGGTTGGTCTCTAGTAGAATGGCTTCCGTGATACTGTCGATCGTCCAACAAATGAAGTGCCTCTGTGCCTCACTTCGGTTTCTATGGCAGCTGGCACAAGAACTCCATATACCTGGTCCTGTTCAGGCAATCGAGACGCGTCTCATCTAGTACATTTATTCAGCCCTTGAGTGAGTCCACCCGGTTTGGGTGTGACGGGAACACCTTTGAAGACAAAGTGCTGTAACTGTGGTGTGGGAATATGGTCAATCGCCGCAAGCCGCCCTGCCACAATTCCTTCGATGTCTTCGCCTCTTCAAATGCACGTCGTGTCATTGTGCTCTGAGCTGTGCCAATCACATTAATTGAGTTGGCAATGAATCGAGGTAGACGACGAGAGATGGAACACTTTCAGGCTTGATCCCAAGCAGACACCTAGTCTATCGGGTTTACTTTGTGTTTTTGCCCACTTTTGCGCCCACTCAGTGTAGCGCAGATCGGTTGACAGTTGAAAGGTTGGTTGTGATGGTAACGTTTGTGGTCATATTAGGGATTTCTCACCACTCTCACTTTTCGCGAGACCTCGATGTGGTTTTTGAATGGTTTGGGCCCCAATATTGGAGGAGAACTATACAGCTTAGACTAAGTCCTCAATTTCAAGGCTTAGGTTATATCAGTTTGACATTATCGCGACCCCGGATTCGCATGCCACCCCACCCACGTGGTCCTCTGTTCACTCCTTCTTCCACTTGTGGTATCCATGCCTACAGAACATAAGCAATTAGAGACCTCATGGCTGCATTTTGCATCATGTCGCTTTTAGTCATTCGAAAATGTGTTGACACTGCGAATGGGTGGCAGTGCGACCTCCCATGCAGTCCCCTTCTGCTTCACCCTCCCCTATGTAGTGACCAGTGTCCTTGTGTACCCATTCTTGAATGGTGGCATCATCAACGAGCACTCGGAAAAAAAAGACAATCAATTGTTGCAGGTTAGCACTGCTGAAAATTCAGGAACACTCAAGCTTATAATTGGACTGCGCTTTCTAGCCAACTGCCAACCACTTGCGGACTCAGTGAGGCTCCTCTTAAGCACTCCTCTGCGTTGCGATTGGACATCTCACTAGGCGGTCAGTAGGATGACGACCACGCACACTCATGCCCAAATCGAAGCAACCGGTGGCACTGATTTTTGACCACGCACCGCGTGAAGCTTAAACTACCACAAGGGCATAGCCTGTGGTGGATGGAGACCGTAGCTTCCTTGTAAATCACAGTCGCCTTCGCACAAGCCCCACCATCTGCAGACGGCGCTGCAAAGGGCACAGGAAAATCCCACTCAACACGCTTGCCTTCTCAGGCAACATTTCTTTCCCCACAGCACTTTTACAAAATAACTTCCTAACCAACAGCTCTTCACCGACCCATCGTGTTGTGTTGGTTACAAGGCAGACCTGGTATCATGGTGCGTGCATATGCACACTCATCCTATTCGTGCATCGGTCTTGGCTCTACAGTGGATATGAACACGGCGCAAAGTGCCTCCATATTAAATTACTGAGCAGAACGAAAAAAAGTAGGGACTTCTAATTCATAGTTAAAAAATTTTTGGAATAAAATTATGCAAAGCACATTGCTATGTGGAATCATAGCTGCTCTATCAAAGGGCCATATTTTCCTTCCAAATGCCCTTCAAACCACAACTCTGAATATGAGAAGTGAAAACAGTCTTTTGTGGGCAAACTGATGCTAACATTGTCCAATCAAGCGCATTTCGAAGGCATTTGCTTGTCTACGCACATCTGCTGGTTTCGTGGCCCTACTGAAAAGTAATAAGTAGTGGCAGTAAACGGAGAGGTTAGAGTCGCAAAATTAAGTGAACCACAAAACAGATCTCGACGACAGTGGACTACTGCATTTGCTTGCCAATTCGTGTACGCACTGGCTCCTCAAAGTTTATTAAAGTGTTTGGCACCCGGACAGCAACGAAAAAGATTGGGTGTCAGTAAATTATTCCCGCTTAAAATGGGGTGAAGCTTCTGCGTCAAGGATGAACTGCCATTTCGGTCGCACGTCATAGCAGGATTTCATGATGCAATGAGCTTTAGCCTCACATGCAATGCTGTTGTACTGCGGTTGGGGTAGCCATTCACAAGGTGCATCCATGGGTTAGAATCTCGTGTACATGGACCATGAGTATCAAGACACCGCCTTTGACATTCGGCTGGTAGCCATCCATCAATGCCTCCGGTGGCGACTAACAGAACAGGCGACGAGGACGGTAGGAAGAATGTCTTTCACCTACCAGTGTTTATTGTCGGCAGAAAGGCTGTTTCTCTGATGAGCATGTAAAGACCCACACGAACTGGTTCTATCAGTGAGTCACTCAAGTCAAATGTCGCACTTGCCAAACCAAAAAGCCAGGGTTGATTACTTCTGACCGACTTGCCGACCGGGCGAATGCATTCGTACCTTCATTTTCCATTGGATATGTCCCTCCTTTGTAGAAGTGCTTGCAATTTCACAGCTGCCAAACGTATCTCAGCATTCAAATAGGAAATTGAGAAAATTGGTTCAACGCCAACTCTATCAAGCAGATGCCAAATGCACATGTCACCTAATACTGACAAATAATCAGCGACTGTGCTGCAAACGATTAGCTTTTGCCTCCTAAGCCGTCGCGACAGCTTGTCATACTACCAGCAGTGAGATGGTGAAGCAGCTTCAATCGCGGATTTTATGGATCTACTTAGGAGAGTTAGGAGGTGATCGCAAGTGGGGATGAGTGAGAGTCACTTTAGGTAAAATTGATTGTGTAAAGTATTCTCGTGGCTTAATCTAAAAGTGCTAATTTACCAGATCAAATGAATAACACCCTACTTCCATGCACAGGATGACGAGAAGTAAAATAGTGTAATTAGGGCCAGAATTAAAACTCTACGCAATCGAATGTCCATTTATTCGAGTCGATGGCGTATCGTGCTACCCAATCCATCCAGAGGGAAGGCCTGGTTTGCAGGTCGAAGAGAAAGCGAGAAAGGACGAGAGCTATAGTGGACATCGACATTGGCAATAATGCAAACGAGCTTGATGAAGTAGAGTTGGCATCACTCAGCAGTCTTTAGGTACTCTCAGAGAGTACAGTTGACCATTAACTCGGTGGCGATTGGAAATTCAGCACCAGAGACACCAGAACAGAGGTTGAGGAAACGCACAATGCTTCGGATCGGGCTCATGTGAGAGTAGCACCAGGGTCGGTGGCCTGATTTTAACGCTGCTGTGCCGAATCCACCCTTTCCTTAGCCTTTTACACATCTATCTTAGGCAGCTAATTGCCCCAGGCATAAAATCCAGATGCGTTATTCAAGCATGCATTGACACTGCAGGATTTGAAGTGTCTTCACATTTCAGTTGAAATACTCCTACTAATGTCCATCGGATTGAAGCTTGTTCTTCACCACAACAAGAGCTGTACCAACGCTCGTGGATTCGGAGTAGCCACACCAGTCGAAAGTGAGAAAAGTGGGGATTGAAGTGGGTGAATATGTTGCTTTTGCGAATTCTGTTCCTAGACTTGCAGAGTGTTATTAATGCCAATCAAATCAATTGACTTTAATTTGGGGTTAAAATAAGTATTACGGTTACTCAAAGATGGTCACCACAAGTCGATTTGGCTGTGCATTGCCTTCCATTTATCTGTGGCATGCAAAGTTGGAATGCCGTGAAAAAGGACTTCCTGATTCATGGATGAGCGCCTTCTGCAGATGAGATCTGGATGCAGGGGGGGTCTTTTCTGAACCATTTTAAGGAAACGCATTGCAAGAAATCGGATATCAGTTGCATGTCAATGCGGCTTTTGATGCCAAGCTTTGGGCGACTGTAAAAATCATTTAAAACATTTAATTATTGATGCCGCCAGACCCATACAAGTGCCGAATTTCACGTACCCGCTTTTCCACCTTGCCGGGTGGGACAGAATGGATGGCAAATTAATGAACTCTTCAGTAGCGAGACCTACTTCCCTTAACACCTTCTTTCCCTTTTTCCCATTCCATACGCTAAGCTTCCTCCTTTCCTCCTGTTAACTCTGTTATTCTCCTTTTTCATGCTCTCCCTCCCGTCCATTACTCTCATCCCTTCAACTCCCCTTATACTCCCTTACCCATTCCCACACACGCCCATCCACCTACGTGGACCTACTTACCTACTCGTCATTTCATTAGCACCACAGCTATCACCATCTACTTAATAGGCTGCCAGTAGATGTCCTTCTCTGCCACCTGTCTCTGTCAATCATGATGTTGCATTCTTTCTCTTCACCTTACTTTCTCTGCATTTTATTTCTCCTTCCAGCAGTTACATGAAAATTTTGAATTTGGTATTCCTGTCTTGATTGTCCTAATGTGAAATTCGGTGTGGAGGCACTTTGCATGTGTTTACATATACGGCAGCCTCAAGACCGATGCACGAAGCGGACAGCAGTGCTTGAGTGACACACACACTGGTCATGGATCCAGATCCGCCTTGTAGACCGGCCTCGTTGTGTCAGCGTGGCGAAGGAGGAAGGGCTAACTCAGAAGGCAAGGTTGTTGAGAGGGACTTCCCTGTGCTCTTTGCAATGTCGTCCACAGATGGTGGGGCTAGAGGGGAGGCGACTGTGCCCCACACGATGGCCACTGTCCCCGTCCACTGCAGGCGATGCCCTTGCGGTAGTTAAAGGTTTGTGTGGCCCATAATTAGAATTTGGCACTACCAAATGCCCAGATATGGGTATGTGTTTGCGTGGTGGGGATCTCGCTGTCCATCCAGCCAAATTCACTCCACACGACACAGAGAATTGTGCGATAGGAGTAGCATTTCTTCCCCAAGTATTTGAAAGCTGGCTAGAGGAGGCAGTTTAATGTTGAACTTGAGTGGCAGGGAGATTCCAGTGAAGCCAAACTGCAGCGGCTGATTGTCTTTGCCTTCTGAGTGGTTATTGGTGATGCGCATCATTCAAGAAGGCATGCACAAGGGTACCAATGGACGATATAAATGAAAAAGTTACCAATCACTGCAATTTCCTCGGTTTTTATGTTTTACAATCGTTAAGATTGATCCGAAAATATAGTAGCTGACTAATAATAAAAACTTTCCTCAACCTCCTATTCTGAAAACGCTGTGAATGCAGAATCGTTGTACGGACTCCATGCCACTTTTGCCGCACCCACCAATGATTGTGCGTGTTCCATCCAATTGTGTGGGAATAAATCATTTGCCACCTCCATTCCAGAATTACCCATTGGTTAAGTTGTTCCGTGTCCTTGGGATAGCATTCATTAGTGATGGCTTCCGAATTATCGTTGGAGGATCTTGTTTAAACCATAGCAGAAAATGAGGACCTGATCTCTCGAAATGATGCGCTTCCTAGCCTAGGCGGCAGGGCAAATTAAATTAGAAACGGGCTGTTTGGAGGCGTCTCCGTGTTGACCCAGAAGATGCGTGAAATTGTGACCCGCGTTCAGCTGAAAGCCTGGTTTTGGTTGCGTGGAATTGTGTCTGTTGCCTTGCACTGCATACTAGGGCATGGGAAGTAACCCACTCTCCCCTTACTCGACCCTGCCAAGCGCGGAGTCACAAAACACGAAAATGAGATTGTCCAACTGCAAAAGCGTGTTCAGCACCCAAGAAAGTGGATTGTAAGCTAACTAACTGCAATTCTTTCTAAAATTTAGTTTTGTGCGATGACACAAGACTCTGCAATTGGTTGTGTTTGACATAAAAGGGCGCTTTAGCTATGGATATGACGGAGCTTGATGGAATTGCTGCCTTGAGGTTGAGGCACCGACGTCAGTCGAAGTGTCACTCGCGGTAACAGTGTGGTGGCGGCTGTGCGTGTGGCTCCCCCATTCAAAGCTCGCATGACGATGGATGCGAATATCATTCACATGGATGGCTCACCAATGAATGGCGAACCAATCCTCTGAGTTAAAAAAATTAAAAGAATAGACCAATGCAGCCTTTATTGTTTCCGCCCCTCTTTCTAATAGAGGGTCAATGGAAGATTGGAACCAAAGAGAGGGAACTTGACGTGGAGATAGAGGATTAAAAAGGAAGCCTCAATTGGCCACGCTCCGTTTAGTGGAGGTTAGTGAACTCTTGTCTGCTGCTGGGGCGACCACAGTATTTTGGCGAAGAGACAGAAATTCCTCTGCTCTCTTTACCTTCGTTTATCTAGCCGCTGCAGTGATACCCGGATAACAGGATGATGGGAAGAACTTAGCAGAATGATTAATCTTGGCAGTGTGAATTTATACCGAATGAGGAGATAGGCCCCGTATTTTTTATTACTGCAATCAGTGAAGCAGCTACTCTGGAGGAACGACAAGCAGAAGTTGCATTGTGGCCGCTTGGTTGCCTCAGGCAGCCATATACAAAAAAGCGACAACTGGCAATAATGCGACATAAATTGGAAGAAGAAGAAGAAAAGGAGGACAGCTACCTGATAGTGATGCAATGGTTCTTGGCATTGCGCACTAAAGAAAAGTGCCAAAATTCAAATCTTTTGCAAAATCTTCTAACTTGTTTCGACACGTGTTAGACCTTATTTGGTTTCTAGTGAAACTTATCACAGCTATTGCTACAAACTATGCCTCCATCTCTCCGAGAATGGCCAGTTTTCTGTTGATTAACTTCCGCTGGCATGTTTACCTTGACTTGTTTTAAAATCCTTCTCTCCATAGCAAATGAGAAATGCTTTGTCTTATTTGCTCACAGATTTAGGGTATCGTCTTCATTGGAAAGGAAACAAAGTTGTCAATCTATCCTTGCAGACACGCTGGCTTCAAGACTTCGCGCCGAATGCACGTTATGACACAGCTGAAATCATTGAATGAGGCATATGCTGCTTAGAGCTTAGTTTAGAGTGATTTTACAGAGCAGCCATCCCCTACAGAACAAGTACATCAACAAGGGGTGCAATATTGCCTTTCACTCAGTCTTCCTGTGGCCTCGTCGGTGACCTCTAAAATCGTACACACATGTGTCCACTCAGAATGCGCACATTTGAAACCTGAAAGTTTATGGGAGTGAGCGCCGTTCACAATGTCCCTCATCTCTCTTTTTTATTTTCTCCCCCACCTTAATTTTAGAAGACATTGCTTGCCTATCAGGTGTGTTTTACAATTGTTATCGATATTTTGCATTCGTTTTTCAAGTCCGCAGTCGTTCAACGCAAAGCGTTCTACTAGATTGAGAGAAAACCCTGTTGTGCCAACGAAAGTTGCAATTTTGATGAGTTTTCTGCAAACGCAATAAATGATTTGCTGATTTAAGGCAAAGATCTGCAAAGAATCAAAGTTGGATGCATAAAATATGTGTTTTTAGCTGACTGGTCGGCAGCAGTGGGAACGTCGAAATGAAGGACCAAACAATCACAAGGAGGAAAGGGAGTAGGGACGCGTCAAAAGAACAACTTGACTAGTCCAATCTTTCGCCCCACTTAGAGCTAATTCGACGTGCCGCAGCATTATCTGGGTCGGGTTGACATCAACTAGTTGCTTTGCGCCGAAAGCAAGACAATCAGTGAATTCGACAACTCACCTGAATGTGCAATGATGCTTTTGACCGAATTCCAGACCTCAAGTAGACAATGTAAAATGAGGTTGGACAGACACCTACAATTTCTTTCTATTCGCAACACCTTTGCTTTGGATCAATGGAAAAGATTCCAGATTTATTCTTCGTTCCAACCTTCTTGATGCACTCATGGTATAACCTAGTTGAACTCCGCATTATGCATGTGAAAGTGCCACTTACTGGGAGCCTTCATACAACTCACTATTGAATTGTTTTAGTAGTGTTCATTCACTAACTAGTTCTGAAAGGACTTGTTCGTTCCGGGCTTGAAGTATGGTGAATGGATGGGAGAGATTGTATTTGCAAGTGGTTCATTCTCCCATCAAGCAATTATGTTCGGAAAAAGCCATCTCTTCAACTAATATTTAGGAAACTGAGGTTCAACATCTGAATACAAATGATCTGTATTTTAGGTGGATTTTGGCTACTATCTAAGCAGAGCGTAAGTTTTGGGTCTTTTAATAAGACGTGCCCAATGGTGTGAGTTGTGTATCGACAAAATCGCCAGTTTTACATCACCGGTTATGGATGCTTTCCAGTACGAGTGATTATTTTTTGAGCTCAATGCGTAAAGAGGCTAACTTTTTACAGTGTGGACTGTACCTCAAAATGTTCTTTGTTGCTGCATTTGATGGAAAATAATAACGTCATTTCATAGTGAGTTTTTGGTTCGGCATTATTGCCAGTTCATTGACTCATGAAATTATGGAGGTAGTGGGCAGGACCAGGAGGCGTAAGATGATCCCTCACTCTTATTTTACTCTCATCCTTCTTGTTTCGTAAATAATTTATTCCTTAGCTTTTCTTCTGATTACCGTTTTCGCACAAGATTGGATCTTAGAGTGACTGTAGATTTCATTCTCATAGGAGATAGTACACGTAGACTTCCATAGGAGACTGCTTTTAACCACGAAGCGCACTAATTGCAGCCACCGTTTATAATTTAAAGGTAATTACTGGGCTTATTGCTTATATAAGCAGACAATCTGACTCTTATGCAGCAAACTTCGACTGCAATCCATGCCTAGGCATATTTTGACAATTAACATCTCACTTGCCTAAAAAGAGTAAATAGAATTGTAAGTCAAATTCAGGGCGATAAATGGGATTCAAAACCGCTCACATTGAATCTGTCAGACTGCAGCAGCCATTGGAATAGCTAATGAAAAGCGATGTTCATTCTACAGGAAGTATTGTAGCATTCCATTGTCTTTTATCTTTGCTTAATGTTACATCTGTCTACTGGCCACACAACTACCCCTTTGGCGTCGCACATAAACGTTCCCTAGTTGTTACCATTGGTTTTTGAATAAGGGATGGGCTTCTGGTCATGCAGTTTAACACTAGTAAATGATAGGATTACCAAACTAGAAGTGTGCCAGTAGGAAGCATCTCGTCTTTGGGTGATTTATAATTTGTATTTAACAATATTTCGGTAATATCTACAGTGGTAGCGCAAACGTAGGTTAATAATCGGATGCATGAATATCTGGTTTGATGGAGGAAGCTATGAAACTAGGGAGGTAGTATTGTTGCAACCTGTCCAAAATCAAATCACAAACTCCGCACAGGCGTCGGATTTCGGTAGCATTTTGTCTTCTTGCATTCGCTTTCCTACTGATTTCTTCAATTTCCATTCCCTTCTTTTCGGATACATCACCCCACTCCTTTATCCCTTGCGGCTGAGCAACTGCTTTTCTTTGATGTCGTCGGAGAGGTCGAGCCACCCCCAACCTCTCCTCTCTAGTTGGGAGCAAGCATTATCGAAGGCGCAGAATCTGAAACACCCACAGACAACCTACAGTTGTAGGTTCCGTAGTTATATTTGGGGTGAGTTGCCTGTCTACTTGCCACATTCATGCCTTAATCAAATTTGTGCATCTTTATGATTCGTGTTGTAGTTATGAAATAAGTAGCAGACGTACAGGATCAAAACTCTATGCTTCCAGTCGCTTACCAACTGGAGACGCAATACAGAGGACTGGGCTCGGTTAGATAGGGCATGATTGGGTCCTCCGACTCTTACCAACTCCATGGACCTCATCAGCCTTTTCGAGTGTCCTGCTTGCATGGACTTTGCACCGCCTCCAACTTTGCAGTGTCAATGTGGTCACATCATCTGTGTCAGTTGCCGCACCAAACTCTCCTCTTGCCCTACTTACCACCGATATCTCGGTAAGGTACTATCCACACAATGAAAGGCTCGGTTAGATAGGGCATGATTGGGTCCTCCGACTCTTACCAACTCCATGGACCTCATCAGCCTTTTCGAGTGTCCTGCTTGCATGGACTTTGCACCGCCTCCAACTTTGCAGTGTCAATGTGGTCACATCATCTGTGTCAGTTGCCGCACCAAACTCTCCTCTTGCCCTACTTACCACCGATATCTCGGTAAGGTACTATCCACACAATGAATTCGTTTACAAAACCTTAAATAATTAAGTTTTACTTGATGTAACCTGTCATATATCATTTCCGTGTGGTATGTTTTAAGCAATCCTATCGTAAGATGGGTGACGTTTACATTTCCTTCACTGGGTCTCAAAGTTGAACTTTTACTGCTAAAGACCCAGCTCGATTTTATTGACAGAGGCTTCTAAAATTTTAATGTGTTGTGCATTTTCACGTGAAAGTGTAGCGAACTCATGTTCCTGAGTTGCTGCCAAATAACTGGTTTTCTCCCTATGTGGGTTGGGTTATTTCAAGCATGTGAAAAACATTTTTGTTGTCATTTTACAAAGATTCCTAAGCTGGATCTCACCATGAGTGTGCTCACCATTTGCTGAAGCCGTTTCCTGATGGTAGCTGCACCACAATCAGTGTGGAATATTTTTCGACCGACAAGGTTGCTGATAAATTATCCTAATCTTGACTCGATTCCCAGCGAAACACTTGCTGATTGCTTACCATTTAGATCGACAGGAATTGGCGCAACGACCGTAACGTTGCAATATTAGTGAAGACAGTATGGGTTTATTTTGACAGCCCGCCGACTCTGTTCATCAATTCACCTTTTATGTTCGACTAAAAATTTTGTGCACCTTTACTTGCCTACTCACTGGTTTTGCCTCCTTACGAATGTAATCAATTTCGTTTCAAACTCATTTGGATCTCAAAACCTAACAAACGCATTAACATCCCAGCTCCACGGTTGCACCACTTCCTTAATACATGTTAGTTTACTCCCAAAGTTACCGGGCTTCTCCTCGTGATGTTGCTTTGATGCGCTACAGTGGCCAAACGTCCAAAACAATGAGCTCAGACAAACCTGTTAGCGTCAACTTGGATACTGTTGGCAATCCTTTCTCAAAAGCTGTTGTGCTCAAAATTCTATTCTTTTTCAGTTGAAAGTGGATTAATAGGTCCTATGTTTCGCCATAGCGGTTGGTGGCTAGTCTCATTGTTACAACATCTCTCAAGTGTACAGCATTGTTGCGCACTCACGATCATGTGATGGCGAATTTGCATATACACTTGCCTTCATGTTCAGTAGACATCCACAGTCTGGCTATGGAGAAACTGACCATTAGCATTCTCTTTCCCTGCAGGTATGCCTTAGCTGGCTGTACGGAGACTTTCCACTGCACCATGAAGGCTGAACACAAATCTGTCTGCTAGCACCAGTTGGTTATCATTACAGTCTTTGCTGTACGCCTCTTACTCTCATCAGCCAGTCTGTGCCTCTCACTCGCCCCTACAGGTGTCCATGCTGAGACGCCTCATGCAAATGGCTTGGTTAACCCGATCGAGCCATGTCCCACCTTCTGCAGTGCCACGAGACATTGCTGCATTGCAAGCTAGTGTCACTAATTTTCATTTTGCAATGCCCAATAAACAGTTACTACTCAAACATACTTCTCTCCACATTGTCCTGACCTAGAGACAAGGAGGTTGTCTTCATGGCTACCGACATCGCCTTGTCTGGGGCCGTGGACTGGGTGATGATGCAGTTATGCCTTGGGCACTGCGCCATGCTGGTGCTGGAGCAGGAGCGTTAAGCAATTGAGGGGACTCAGTCATCTAGCTAACTATACCACACTCGCTTGCTCATGTTAATTTGATCCATGCAGAAGGGAAATGACGAAGGACTGCGAAGCGTCAAAGTACTTGCTCGCATATTCATCACCTGTGGCTCAACACTTCATAGCCACATGAAGCTCAAACAAAAGATCACGCCCATTGTTCATGGTCTAGGTGCAAAGATGGGTTAAATGGGTACTGAGGAATGATAACCCCAGAGTATATCTTCCAAGAAGCTCACGAACACCGTCACGACAATGGTTTCCAGTTATAGCCATCCTCAACCTCGCCCTACCAGTCAGTCTAAATCGTAATGAACGTAGTTGGCCGACACGAAAAAGAGGTTATAATATACGGCAAACACGGTGCTAATCAATAATCGGTGCTATTTATCAGCCCACATTCCGATACCAATTCAAAAGCATCTACAATTTTAATTTGTTACCTCATGCTACTCGTTCCTCGTCAGTAGCAAGCATTGCGAGACCTAGCAGCTGATGGCGTGCAAATGCGGAACAAATTAGACTTCAAGTGCGCATACGGTTCTGCTCTCAATTGTTTGCTTATCATAGTGGCAGTAACCGCAGTCGGACGCAATATTACAGCAGTCATTGCACTTTGCAAAATGCGGAGCCATTTGCTGCGAGCGCAACGCAGAGTGGGATGTGGTGGGCACATGACGCATCACCACAGGAGTCTCATAAGTGCAGTAACTTGCAGCTGGAAATGGGAACGACCCCAAACTTACGTGGTGTAAGCTGGCGTTGCGAGCGAAATGCACATGTACTAGCCTTGAGATCAACAACCTGACGCTAGAGCTGTACCGATGTGCCATGATGTGGCAGTCGTAATGAGCATCACTACTATAACTGGGTTTGGCAATGACTTCTTTGTAAAACCATGCTTGACTAGCGACATAAATCATTGTTCTTTAATCTCAAGTTTGGCGGTAGTCAGACCCTGCTGTGCCTGTGCATTGATCGAGGAGACATCGAAAGGCGTGATATTGGTGAGAAAATTAGTCGAACAAATCAACTGGTGCGCCTGGCATACACTTTCTAGCGTGCTGGTTTGGTAAGTCAAGACAGAATTTGGCACAGCTGTGGGGAAAGCTTTTTGGATGGCAGAAGCCTATCCCACATTTTTGGCTCAAGAACTAAGCATGTATGTCCCCATACCGGGATCAAGTTACTCTGCATTTTTCGGTCTCACTTCCTTTCCATAAGCCGCATTTCTAAAGAAGTATTTGATAGGAGTCCCAAAGTACACTTTCCTTCAAATTATAGCACTTAGCTAACATTTATTTTGTGCCACCAGACATTGGTAGATAAAAGACCAAGCGTATCTCTGCAGTGTACTTCCAGTTTGTTAGCAATAGGTTCCCAAGAGTAGGCTCTTACCGAACCCAATTACTAAACAATTGCGATTTCGCAACGTGCGTTTCTGAACACTTCATTGAATGCTCGAGGAATTGCGTTCCTACTGAGTTTTCTCCCAATGCGCTGATAACCACTCCAAGTTTGTGGCCAATCAGTCACCACAATAAATGATTTGGACCGAGTGCCCCAGACTCAGAACCGGTCGTCTCTGGCCGCCACTGGCAGGAGAACGGACTCGCATGCGCAAATCCCACCACTGTGCTAGCTCACATCTTTTAGACAGTAGAAATTGATAGTATCACTGCATTGGTGGGCAATTGTCTGGAACCAGTGCAGACGAACATACAATCACGGACACTACTTTATAGGAAATATTTAGGCAGATTCTAGCACCGAATTTGGAATTAATATGCATCGGGTGCAACTTTAAGTAGGATGCGCGAATCGCGTGGTACAGAGTGTACAAGTTTGATTTGCGATATGGAATGTATTCGATCACTAGCTTGCCTAACTGACGTTTAAACGTTGGGTCGCCAGGAAGCGTTCTAGATTGGTGCGGAAATACTCACTCGTAACCAGCAGACTGCTTATAGCAAGGCAGTCACTTCCTTGCCTTGCCTGTATTCGTGTGCTGAGCGCCTTGTACTGGAAAATAGGGGCGAAGGTAGTAATTATTTAGGGAATATTATAGCTGAATTTTGTTGTGCTGAATGCATACTTGAAGCAGCCAATTCGTGAAACATCAACAATGAATAAGGTGAACAGGTGAAGTGAGGGGCATTATTCACTTGCATCGGTTAATCTGCATGATGGTGGTGATGGCAAAGGTCTCTGCACTTATATCCACTATTGAGCCATGTCGCAGTAAGCGATGACCTCATTGCACTACTACTAGCTCCTTTCCCATAACTATATTCCTTTCCAAAGCTGAATTTTGCCTTTATCAGAAGTCAATCCACTTGGTATTTAACACTCACTCTCAACCCATAGAAGCCATCTCTCATAGAAGCCTCACCCGCATGGCCATCCTATTCCACTCGCACTAAAAGCGAGACACTCATGCGGCCTTTTATTTGTTATTTCATGCAATTCATTTAAGGGTGAATGCATCTCTCGATTTCAGCTTTGGAGTACTACGTGAGGTTGACGAAGTGGAACAAACTGCGGCTCCACAACTCTGAGCAAGGAGCTTAAGAACGGTCATCAGGGTTAAGACTGAGGAACATAGCAAAAGAGCCACAACAAGGTACTCTGTTTGGCGATTACTTCCTTGCACATCGGGTCAGCAAGCACGCAGACTTGTGTCACCATAATTTAAGAGACATTTAATTCCCCGCCAAACACAAAGAAGCTAAGAAACGGAGGGTTTCACCTGAAAAGTTGACAGAACACCCCCAAATTTTGTCTGATGGGATCACGTGCTTTAGCACTGCAAAACAAAGAGAATCAAACGCATCATCTATCACTGACAATTGGGAAGCAGCTGCGCTGCGAACGATTAACTTCTGCCTCTTAAGCCGTTGTGACAGCTGGTTGTGCTGTAGGTAGGACGTCGAGGCAGATCCAGTCGCTGAATTCACGGTGGTGCTTTGAAGAATTAGGCATTGATTGCCAGCCATTTGCGCTTTTGCAATTCTCTTTCACTGCCGCTTGCATTGTCAACGCATCATCAGAGGTCATTTAGCAGTCTTGGAGCTCTGCATAGTTTCCACACTGTGCGCTTACTCCCAAGTAAGGCAGTAGATTGCAAAGACTTTGGGTGAGTAGAGCCTTAGCTCACGCAAATCTTTCACGGGACACATCATCGTTTCACTGATGAAGAGTTGCTAAGGAAGTCAGCGACAATGAGTACGTGCTATTCTGATTTGTGTCCATTACTAGTTTCAAGTGACCCACGCAACCACGTACAGATGCTGCAGTAAATTGCCTTCCATTCCTTCCATCAGGTTGCTTAGCTGATGCTTAACCTGCAGTTCCCAATTTCTGTGCAACTTTGCCTTGTTTTCCCCCCTCAGTCCCCTCTTGCAAAAAGATGTTTCCACTATCCAACATTATCAGCATAAATTGCACCAACACTAAACACTGTTTCCACATTAGAATTAAGCCTTTGCAATGCATTTTGCTGACGTTCATGTTTTTTAGGTGAGCTCTAGGACTACCTCTTTAAGGTGATGAAGTAGGCTTGCCGAAAGGCGGAATCTGGAAAGAATCTCGGCTGACCTTTATTGAGTTTTGACATTTCCCAGTTGCAACTTCGTGCAGCCGTTTTCTTCGCTACAAAGTAGCATTCGACAGTAGGGAATGCTCCACTCACTCTTCATGCCTGCACACATTGCAATCCTAGGCACTGGCTGACAATATCATTGTCGACGTAATTCCTTAGCCCTATGCCAAAGATGTTGTAGTGAGTTTACACTGCCGAAACGCCCGTCCGCCCCGCAACAATAAGCCACTAGGGCTTGTCTGCAGCCTCTTAGCCCTTCCTCACGTTAGTAGATGTTTTGTTGTTTTTTAAAGCCACAAAAGTAAATGGCGCTTGACTGAAGAAATAGCGATTCGAAGGCTTAAGCGACTTCAAGGCCTAGACTACACGTCTATTGGGCAAAGCTACATGAACAGAAGTCGCGGTTCTTCTCGATACCACCGCCGTAATTGCAAATGACCTGATAATGCCATTTGTTTGACTGAGAAAATAATTTTTTAGAGAATTCTAGTGGTTATAGCTATTTTGCTGGTTGGACGGAGGAGCATTGAAACAACTTGGGCTCAATAACGGAGGCATGTTTGGAGGCACCAACGAAGTAATAGCAGAAGAGGCAGCAAAGCATGAACTGGTAGAAACAATCAGTGCCTAACAGCCAAGTCAAAAACACTCATGGAATACTGCACTCCCGAAGGAGGGTGGAGTTGCAAGAAAAATGCGCAGCAAAGCTACCCTTACACTTGCAAGTTCAATGCCGCTACTAGGATAGTCGCAGATTCTGCAAGATAAGAGAATGAGAGAGGATAACTACCTTTAGAAATAGGCGAGAAGGAGAAAGCACGAATTGCACCAGCGCTGGCGTTGCTGCCACTAGTTTGGTGAGTCATGCGGGGTGGGCGAATACGCTACTCCACGCAGTCCGCGTTCGGCCATGATGGCTTTACTGTGATTTACATCTCGTCAGTATCCCCTTTCCTTCGTCACAACAGTGCTCTGTCCCTTGCACAATCTGATTACTGGAAAAAGTAAATGCGGGAAAGAGTAGGGGTGAGGATGGCATATTGACTACCTTCATCACTCTTCTAAGATATGAGGTTGCTCTTATGAGGATCCACAAAGTCAATAGTTCACTGTAAGTCACCAACAAAGACGTTGATGCTTTGAGGCATTTGGATGGCAGCGATACGTATTATCCCCAGTTCACAAGCACAAACATGGAGACGCAATATTTTGTGCTAAGCTTTGTTAAATTATCCATGATTATGTTCAACTGGCCTCCCTCTTTCTTTGCCTTCACACCTTTCTACCTTGTTACAAATTCTACGAGTGCAGCATATTTATCCTCGCCTTTAATTATTCCCTGGGCTCATTTAAAGCATGCTTCTGAAAAATCAACTCAGTACGCCATCCCTATTTTACCAACCCGGTGACGTAGTCAGGTTTTGCGTTTGAAATGAAACCGGTGTTCGTTAGGACTAACGTTGTCATTAACTTTCGCTTCACTTGAGCACTTAGAACTTCCACAGCAAGGAAAAGTAGCAAGCTTGATAAATGAAATTCAGGATCATGCATAGCATGACCACATGTAGTCGATTTAGCGTGCAGGCTATCTTTATGGCTGCAATATCCAACGAAATTCGATTCGGAGAACCTTCGTTTACAAAACTGTACTATCAAGTTCTCCTGACCTGCAAGGTCCTTCATTGACGCCTCTCCCACCGCCATCCCTTTTCCTTCGTTAATCGCAGCCATACCAACTACACATCGCATCACACATCTATTCTTCCACACTCTCCTGTCCAATCGCAGTCAGCCTCCGTCACTTTATCTTATCTCTCTGCTAAACTTCACCCTTATGTGCTAAGCTTTGTTAAATTATCCATGATTATGTTCAACTGGCCTCCCTCTTTCTTTGCCTTCACACCTTTCTACCTTGTTACAAATTCTACGAGTGCAGCATATTTATCCTCGCCTTTAATTATTCCCTGGGCTCATTTAAAGCATGCTTCTGAAAAATCAACTCAGTACGCCATCCCTATTTTACCAACCCGGTGACGTAGTCAGGTTTTGCGTTTGAAATGAAACCGGTGTTCGTTAGGACTAACGTTGTCATTAACTTTCGCTTCACTTGAGCACTTAGAACTTCCACAGCAAGGAAAAGTAGCAAGCTTGATAAATGAAATTCAGGATCATGCATAGCATGACCACATGTAGTCGATTTAGCGTGCAGGCTATCTTTATGGCTGCAATATCCAACGAAATTCGATTCGGAGAACCTTCGTTTACAAAACTGTACTATCAAGTTCTCCTGACCTGCAAGGTCCTTCATTGACGCCTCTCCCACCGCCATCCCTTTTCCTTCGTTAATCGCAGCCATACCAACTACACATCGCATCACACATCTATTCTTCCACACTCTCCTGTCCAATCGCAGTCAGCCTCCGTCACTTTATCTTATCTCTCTGCTAAACTTCACCCTTTCACCCTTTATTTCTCCTCCCATGCCTCCATCCTTTGTCGTTCCCTCACACTATCACTTCCTTCTCCACCCATTCACACATCCACTTATCCTCCCTATATCCTTCCTGCCTTTCTCACATTTATCTGACAACGTACGCACACATATGACATTCAACTTCTGCGCACTTTCCCCCATTCTCACCTCCTCACGCAATCTGCACTCCTTTTATTCTCCAAGTCTAAGCATTTGCACCAATCGCAATGCCTGATGCATTTGTCTGTGCATTAGCCAATGCATTGTAAACATCAGCATTCCACCTATACTAATGTCATTGCAACCCTGAGCCGCCAACCGACGACGGCGACACCACCACGGCTACCAACTTCACTTTCGCCTCCGCCACCGCTTCCCCTCATATCGCTCGACGTCATCCAGTAGCACACGCAAAATATTCTAGGCAATGAACGAGAGTAAAAGGGGGTGAGATGCGAAGCCATTCCACTGTGTGCAATGACACGAATGCGTGGTGAAGGAAGACAACTGTGGACATATAAAGAGCGAGAAAGGTGTCAGCTGCACGACGCATACCGCGATCATCACCAGGACGCGAGTTAACCCACAACGACGTAGCATTACCCCGTGGCGTGACGGTGACCCCGGGGTTGCCACTCCGTGCTACCACTGGCGTTTATTCTCCTCTCACTTTCAACTTTCAAGCTCTCGCCTTCCCATGCCAACCACGCGTTTCATCGCTCCTCTCTTCTTCCGCACTCTCTATCCCAACCCTATCACCCTGTCTTGACTTCCTTCCTTTTATGCAATACAACGTTTGCCCTTTTGAAAGAGGTGGTATTGAAAGCAGTAAAGCTGGACCCCACTCTTCTTCTAACTAAGAGCAAGTTTTGGATTAAAATGATGCAAACCATAGATCGAAGCACTCTTTTTTAAACGTCGTGAATACAGTTTTCCCTATTTTAAATGCGCAGTCAAAACCAAGTCCCTTACATAAATGCTTGGGACAAATTGCTTTCAATGGTTACAGATTCATTGCAATTTAAGGGTGATAGTTTCCATTTGATTTGCCATAAGATATTGCTCACCTTTATCTCGCCTGTGGAACTCTGTGTAGCAAACTATCACTCCCTTGAAATGACGAATAAAACACCGAAGCAGGCGAGAACGCTTGAGGGGAGCATCTTTGCCTTCAATGACTTGGGTTTTTGGCATCTAATTGACCCGTAGTCAGTACTGCAGCAATAGCATTTGCTATTGCAGAAAGACTGCTGAAGATGGAGGGGCAGATGTCTGAGAAACTGAAAGAGATTGTCAGGAAAATGCAGGAAATTTATGCAGCTTATCCATGCTGATTCTTCACACGTACCCACTTTCTTTCAAACTCTGTTGCAGCTGCTTTGATAGTTGATTTTGGTGCTGTGAATGAACGACATTTGAGAATTATAGTCATTTACATTTCGGTGACAGTCAGGAGTAGTCAGATCTGGCTTCGTGTACGTACTCCTACTGTAGTCATTTTGACATTGTCTTCTTGGCAGGTAAAGTAATTCTTGGTGGTTGGGAGGGCGTACCTTGGAGTCTCTGCATGCATATACATTTTGTTTGAGATGTGAGCTTACTCAGTAACAACATCAAGGAGAGACTTGTTTTGTGTCAGCCACTCATAAACGTTACTTTTTGAATAATGCAGTCAAATCACACTTACTCTCACGCAGGTACTTGAAGCCCGAACTGCTTATGAAGCACATAAAATAGCACACAAACCGTGTGACGAAATTCGTATGATCGGATGGCTAACCATCGGATTGAGAGATAGAAGCACTGCTTTCTTGATTTTTTGTGCAAAAGTGACAAATACCTGACATTAATTGAAAAAAAATGACTCGCTATAGGTAATGTGGATGCCTGTCATTGTGAAGCTTGCTTTATGATGGGGAGCAAACTGAGTAAACCATCGAGCCTGATGAAAGATCCACTAACAGAATAGGCCTATACTTGCGTTAATAGATTTGCTTAGGCAACAGAATTCAAATCAGCACTCAAAACATGTTGTTTTTTGGCAAGCGTTGTGCACATACGACCTTGCAAGTTGTCCGGGGGACAGAAGGTAATAGTTCCTCACTGATTTTAAACCAGTTTAAACAAGCATTTTGCGAGTTGCAATTTTCTTTTGCAGGCAATTTGCACACGTAATTAGAAAGCGTGACTCGAGACTCCTCTTCAGGTAATTGGTAGTTATGTTTTGCAAACTGCCCGAAATCGTCATATACTTGCAAGCCATGGAGCCCGGAATCGTTCATCCTTGCTAAAGACGTGCCCTCACTGCCAATCACGACTGCTTCTTTAAATATTAATGTAAGCGCACCAAAAAGGCTGCAGGCGAGATGTCATAAACAAGGACTCCTCTGACGAAATCGTAGCTTCTGCCTTAAAAGAGAAGAAGGTCACAGCAGAGGCACCATAACAGTCGGTGCTGAGGCACCCGTAGCTGCAAACGAAGAGTTTAAAATGATGCAGTCGGAAATGCCTCTCACTGATTTTGTATTGGAGTTGATGGGCCCAAAGAACCTGGCTGCCCAGCTTGAGTCGGTGCCAAATTTTTATAACTCTTGGCCGATTTGGAACCACTAAAGCTGAAGTTGCTTCTAAGTAATGAGTCGCATCGTATAGTGACAGGCTTCTCTGCAGCCAGGCACCTGTAATGCTAACATTGGAGTTACTGTTTGTCTGAGGTGATAGTCCAGGTGAAATAAGCCAGATTCTTGACTCTCGAAGAAGGTCTTCCCTAAAGTGGAACGCACAATTACTAAAAAGAAATGCTGACATCTCTCGTATCCGCTTATACACCCATTCTACTAATCTTCCAGCCTTAAATTACTTCATGGGTACTTTCGAGGCCACCGAGCACTCAAAATGAGAAGGAATATATTTTCAAAGCTTCCTAGTAACTAATATTTTTTTCAAATTTCACTAACAAGGAGAACAGTCCAAGATTTATGTCTGATAACTAAAAACACATCATTTTCCTTTCAGAGAATATATCCCAAAAATACTTCCCCTGCCTATCTCCCTCTTGTTAAGTTCACAACCGCACTGAGCTCAAGTTCATAGAAGCTGGAGGAGATTAGTTTTGCCGCCCTTTCCCCCCACTTACTCTCGCTCTCTCCATCCTTCCCTTTCTCCATCACTCTCCCTCCTTTCTCGCCCAAAATAATTGTCTGAACTCTTATGCAAAAGACAAAGGGAAATGGGAAAAAGAGGGGAACCATGTGGGAGTGAAATAAAGAGGAGACTAAGAATGTCAAAATTTGCCAGAAATTTCTTGCTTATTCTTGCATCAAATTTACGCCATGGTAAAGTTGCATTCGTTTAAGGCGTGCGCTTTTTCTTGGCGCGCTTTTTAACCTCAGAGGATTCCCACAATAGTTCGGGCGTTACATACTCCTACAAGGCCAAACTGCTTCCTGCTGATGTGGCTTCCGAGAAGATCGCAGCATGTAAAATCGCTTGAGGTCAACCGGTCCTCCAGTTTAGCTGATGTGGAAGGGCGATATCCACCCCTACAGGCTGTTTGAAACAGCGCCACTTTTTGACAAGTTCTCGATTTCGAATACCCACTCAATGACAGCTCATAGGTCAAGGTCAAATCTTGGCGTCTTGAATGCAGTTGCCTTATGAAATATGCTAGCTGTTGATTAGCCTCTAGCCTCCAGTGGCTTAATCCGATTTTATCACCACCTTTTATCCTCTTCTGAGGTCATTTGCACCCAGAAAGCAAACTAGTTAGAATTGAAGCACAAAAGTGGTCGCGCGAAGGATGCGTAGAGTTGGTTGAACCTGCCGGTTCAGACAGATACTTAGCAACATGGCTTTTTGGGAATAAAATGGCATGTGGTTTTATTCTACTAGTCTTTTCGTTCGTTGGTGATGCTTTACTCCTTCACCGTGTAATCAGGAATGAATAAAAATGTTAAATGTTGACGGGGATGGTGATCAGGCAGAACCTCTTCCCCTTTCTACTCCTCACCCTCCTATTGCGTTTAAGTTAAAAATCCTTTACCATTTTGAATCTTTTACCAATTTGTTTTGCCCACATCAGATGTTCACCTAGTAGATAAGGCACCGACCTGCATTAAACACACGTGAGTGGTTCTCAGTTGATATCGATGCAAGCAAAGAATCTTCTTTCTTCACTGTGATTCGTAAATCGCCTTGTTAATTAGAACTGGCTATTTCTAGGAGGTATTTTGTAGCGTTCCGAGGCTCCCTTTAAGGTAAAAGAATGTATATTCTGGAATCAGAGGGCATGGGGCTGTTGGCACGGCCCAGAGGCCGGCCAACCAGCTAGTACAATACGGCCACCCAAGTGACCGAAACCAGTAGTTTGAACAAATAAGGTATTGCACATTTCTTGCTGCACCAGACCATGCTTGCCCTCCTCTGCCTTACTTATTCAATCGCCCTTTTACTGCGGGCTGTGTTAGAAGAATAAAGCGCATAGAATGAACGAGAAAGGGTGCTGTACTAATAGACTGACATACATCAAGTTATCATAAGCCAGGGTATCTTGTTCGCATGCCTTGCTGCTAAAAAAAAGTAAGCGACCTCGAGAGTTCCTTTTCTACACGCGCGACGAGAGTCTAATGTGCAACTAGGTCTTTGTAAAAGGGCAATAAAATGCGGGCAAACACCTAAAAATAAGTTAGGACCACAAAGTGTCACGACTTTACTGTTCCTTCTGCCAAAGCTAAAAAGTGGCTAATGTTAAGTATTGTCCAGACTCAAGCGACAATCTTCAGCAGATGCGTCGCATTGAGATTTGGGTGGCACACCGATATCCGTACAGCACTGCCGCTTTTATATTTATCGGATGGTTTACTGTTGGGTAGTCGAATTATGCCCCTCCTTGGTGCAAAACTGATTTTTATGACAATGAAACGAGGGAACCCATGTACCACTACCACGATCCCTAAAGTAGCCCTCCATTTTTTTCAAGCTAACTTAGGTAAGAGACATATAGATGATTCTATTCGAAGAACGCTTTTGAAATTCTTTTGATAAAGAAATTTAGTAGAAATGCATTACAAAGTAAATAGCCCTTCAGATAAGGGAATTATCCCGCACCAGCAAATAAAAATCGCATTAAAAGCAGCTCCAGCATATGGGGTAATTTGTTTTGAAGTGTTTGATGTTGTTTAAATGAGGCAATTAGGCATTTTTTGAAGGCCAACTGATACGGCCAATCAGTATAAACCAGAACGAGCTTGAGGCTGGCCTCTACTGCCAATAGCATGAGTAATGAAGAAGGAGAAGACGATGACGTGGACTAACATCAAGTTGAAAAATAGTAGTTAGGAATGAATTAGCAAATTGCCTTTCGTTTTTTCTATTCCACTTCGTCTAGGTCAGTAGTCATAATTAGTCAATTACAGTTCCACTTTGTGTTATCAAGGCGCTTCGCCTAGTTGAATAGAAGTCACTGGTAAAATCAATTATGCATTTGTAAACATAGCCCAAAATAAATTAATAGATATGGTTCGTGTCTAAAATTGCAAATAATAAGTCGTAGGTCATTGTGCTTGAAGACGTCTTTCCAATTTGAGTCTAATTTAAGCGATTTCTGGTCCCCTCACTATTTTGCAACTTGTGGTGACTGGAAAAACCTTTTGGTTTCGGACACTTCTTTAGCATAAACTCATCTAAATTTCGTCCACCTTTATTGGATTTATTTGTTGTAGGATCCACACCACTATCTATTCAACCAACTATTGAGGACGCTTCCAAACTTATTCGGGAGCTAGACGTGATCTAGAAAAGCTCCCATAACACAGGTTTAATACACGAACCAGACATCCAGCACCCAGTTATCCATCCAATTATTCCCCCGTCAACGGTCTCCTATTCCGGGTTTACCAGCTGATTCATCTTGCATCTCATCACCCCAACTATCCATACATGAACTCGTCCGCCTCATGCCTAATCATCTGTCTGGTCTGACCATCAGCTTGCCTGAGATTTTCTATATCGTCTTATTTTTCCTCATTAAGGCCACCTTGAATAAATAAGGTGTCTACTGTCCAAAACCAGCCAACTCAGGCAATAAACCAAGGCAGAGGTGGTGGTTCGTCCGCATATCGTCGAACTGAGCGCCAGCGGCTAACATGGAAGATGATGGAAGCATTGCTAGGTGCCATAAGGGACCAAAATCAAAACATACGCACTCAGAGACCTAATTAGAACCTATCGGTCCCCAAATTTTCACACATGCATCCATTACGTCTTGCCATTGCCAACTGGTATATCACATAGTTTCTCCATCAACTATGTCTTCAGCATTTTGTTTGCACTTTTTCTTCCATCTTAACAGCATTCAAGGAAAAATGACTTTTCACTGTGAATTAATTTTGCCTTCAAAGTGACAAAAACCATGGCAGTGAGGGGGTGAAAGGGGTTGTAGTTTGACTGATTGCTTTTCCTTTGCTATATAATGAAGACAAGAGCGGTTTGTAAAAGGTAGTGGGTGATGGTGACGTGTGGAACTGCATTAGAGTGATTGGTGATCTCACTTGTAACCAATAACCATCATTTGGCTGCTCACTGCCATCACTGTCAACTTAACACTATATTAGCCACCGCAATTGTGCTTCAGAATCCTTTCAAACGAAACTCCTAATGTCATCAAACCTGCTACCAAAATCTACTGCAGAAATTAAGCACCTGTTTGGGTGCATTTATTGACAAAACCAGAGAAAAACTGTTTTCGGTAAAGATGAGAAGCTTGGCTGATTTCTTAAAAAATTAGGAGGTGAAAAGTTGCCTAGAATTTATTAAAGCGTCATCTGCCAATGCTTGCGCTTTCAAATCGCTGTTTCGTCGAGTCGTTCGCTCGCATTCATTCATCGCAGCTGTCAAGTAACTCTATAAATTGAGTCGCACTGTGGATGCTTGCGTCCATAAAATAAGCAAAACTTCCTTCTATCTAGCCTAGCTTTCCCTGTTTCTCGCTCAGCTACCTGAGGGAATCTCCCGATTATAGTTAGCATTCATTTGGCCCAGATAGTACAATGAAACAATAAACGAATTAGTAATAATGACATGGATCATATTTTGAACAGTCCCTTACTCTCGAGACACTAACTGATTTGTATCACAAGTAGTGACACCTGATCAATGGCAATGCAGCGCGAGCTGCTGTTGACGAAATCAAGAATGAGCTGGCTCTCCTCTTTTTTATGCATATACAGACGCACCAATAAATAGCGAATTAGATTTTTGTGTCCAATCAGTTCTCTACCCAAGAAGTCGGTGTCAGATACAGGTCTTAATGGGTGAGTGGGTTGCATTAGGTCATCCCAACCAATGGGATGCCACAACCAAATTTCATCTCCATTGGCCGCTCTAATGACAAATCAGAGAAGCCAAACAGAAACGAATTTTACCATTTTCAACTACGGTGTAGAAACTGCTATTTGTGCATCTTCTCTGATGCGACTGAACATTAGGTTATATGGCTCCTTCTGAGTTGGCCTCTTACCATCTCTGTCGCAGGTATGTGTTCCGTTTTTTATCTTTGGTCCATCCATCCGGCCAAATCTAGGGGCAGATTTATCAGCAGTGTAGGCCGTTCAGGTCCCTTTCGTTGGCGCGGCTGCTCAACGCATCAGCTGACGGGAGATGTGAAGCAAATACAGAGTGTGATTACTACCCCCATTGTAAAGTGTACCTAATTGGGTTTGACATCTGGCTTTGCTAATTCTTATCACACCTGCCTGTCTTCTCGTCTTCCTTACGTTTCTGCGGTCCACCCGGAATCCTAAGTGCCTCTACTTTGGGGGAATTTGGGTGCTTAGGCGCCCAACTCTGCATCCGTTTTAATTGCAGGTAAGGATGTGCTACACGGTGTCAACAGCGGTAAAGTGGTGAATTGCTGCAACCTACCACTGCAAAATTGTGCCCCTTTCTTATTCGAGAGTGTAGCAAGTGCACAGAGATGTAATTTAGCGACCAATGAAGGGATGCTTTTCAACAGACAGGAGGACTGCGAGTTTAAACGAAAAAATGGAACACACGTTTATTAAGGAAAGTTAATGCAGGCGTCGACGGAATCGTGCACAGGCATGTGCCAACATCAACGACAACCCGAGCACAACTAAAATACGAAACGAAGTTTTAATCTGCCATATCACACAAAGCAGTGTTAAAAGCAACTGCACTACTACTCTGCTTTTGCTATTTGTACCAGTGCAAGAAACCATCAAGGTTTCAAGGTGGTAAATAAATGCAGATGCGTTGCAGTTTGAGGTATATATGTTTAGCTATTTGAGGGGAGATAAAGCGATGTCGGTCATCGCCAACGCTATTTATCATGCCAAAACTGACCAAACAGATGACAGTAGGTTCTGCGTGTTAAAAGTAAAGAAAAATTACTGCCGTTATAGTGGACACTGGCAAGTGCAACAGAAGTGAGATTGCCCAAACTGGATCCAACTTGTAAATTTAGCAAACGACGTTTCTGCCCAATCACAAAAGAGCAGTTAATAGGCACGAACTCAAATCCAACTTAAGAACATCAACTGCCAACCATTCTGAAACAAATACTGTGTGAGTAGAATCAAGCGGGTTTATTGTTCGTCTGAAAGTTTAGAAACGCAGCGGAATTAAGATAAGGTCCTAACGGACAGAGGGTATGGGCACTTGAAAGGCAAAATGCGTGGCAATTGCGCATTCGGAATAAAGGTCAAAGAAGTTCCAGTGAGTTATACAAATGGTGCGGTCTAAGCAGATGGTCCAATTCGGGCATTTGCTGTTCGAACTTACATCTGAGCTAGTTTTGATAATCAGAAATGCCTGCCTTTTTGCTAGGAGCCAACACATAAATAGAAGCTTAGCCATATGAGCTTGTTTAATTAAGAAGACACGAGTGTTCAGATGGCGCAAATAAAGTTCAGGACAATAGGCGCTTACCCAAAGAAGGTGTTGAGGATGGTTATTGGACTGTGGCAGCTGTCGTAGTTGTCTCTCCTAGAACAAGTGTTGAAACCAATCACAAAAGAGCAGTTAATAGGCACGAACTCAAATCCAACTTAAGAACATCAACTGCCAACCATTCTGAAACAAATACTGTGTGAGTAGAATCAAGCGGGTTTATTGTTCGTCTGAAAGTTTAGAAACGCAGCGGAATTAAGATAAGGTCCTAACGGACAGAGGGTATGGGCACTTGAAAGGCAAAATGCGTGGCAATTGCGCATTCGGAATAAAGGTCAAAGAAGTTCCAGTGAGTTATACAAATGGTGCGGTCTAAGCAGATGGTCCAATTCGGGCATTTGCTGTTCGAACTTACATCTGAGCTAGTTTTGATAATCAGAAATGCCTGCCTTTTTGCTAGGAGCCAACACATAAATAGAAGCTTAGCCATATGAGCTTGTTTAATTAAGAAGACACGAGTGTTCAGATGGCGCAAATAAAGTTCAGGACAATAGGCGCTTACCCAAAGAAGGTGTTGAGGATGGTTATTGGACTGTGGCAGCTGTCGTAGTTGTCTCTCCTAGAACAAGTGTTGAAAAAATTAGTGCAGAACTGCCAGTACTTCCTGAACATGCAGTTGACAGGCAGGCCAACAGAGTAGTGTGCGCAGCTAACACAAAGATGCGGCTGATGGGCGGAAACGAAAATAGCAGTCAATAGTGGCAGTGGTCTGGCAGGGTTCGATTTTAGACTGCATGTTCAAGAAGTACTGGCAGTTCTGCACTAATGTGGCGCAGGAATGAAGAGTGATCTGGTTATGAAGGTCACTTAGTTTCAAAAATTGCGCACTCAAGTTTATACCATTCCATTCTATGCTTCGGCTTCTAACGTGTTCAATGGAAGCAGTGTCCAAAAGCAGCGGCAATTTGTCCAAAATGCACTGACTAATAATGCATGACTTGAAAAGTCTGTGCGGAACGGTCAGCATGTTTCGATTATGCATGTTTAAAACTTTGGTCGTCAAAAGTAGTTTTAGGCAAACGATTACTGATTTGAGAGTTATGTTTCATTTACAGTGCTTGGGGTGCAATTTGTGTTGACTGGAGCAACTAAGGTTGGTGATTTGGCACTGATATTCACCCAGTTTCCACGTGTTTACGCGTCTCCATTGGGTCATTGCATGAAAGCACACAAATCCACCTACACTGTCACCTCACTAAACTGAAGTTCTTTGAAGCGTTACACGATGGCTGGTGTTGGTGCAACATATGAACTGGGCGTAAGTGTCACTTTGCCTCCCACATTGATGTGCCCTACAGCCACAGCCAAATACTCCTACAAATGTGGAGAAGCGTGCTCTCGAGAAGAAGGAGAGAGCAAGCGATTTCCACATCCCACACGTGCTTTGTGTCGCTTGCAAACTGCTAGCAAATGTGACGCATGGCTACTTCCAGCCTTTATAGGTGAAAGAGAATGAAAAGGATTCGAGATATATCAAATGGAGGCAACAAACTGGCTCCATTCGCTTGCGTGGAAGAGATGATTCCATCATCGGGGAGTCTGTCTCGCATTTCATAGACTGGCTTGATGTCACGTAGCTCGGTGGATGGCCAAGCTTTGCGAGAATGTACTCACAAATCTCGGAGAGCCTTAATATAAAATTATTCCTTTTGAATATCAGTCTACACTGCTATATGCTTCCTCTCTACCAGGAAGATCAACAAACGATGGTCACTCTGCCATACCCGAATGCGTTAAAAGTGAACTAGCCTTGCAAAGCTGAGATTGGGTCATTTATCACAGTCTAGGAATTATATTAATGTTTGGGAAGGAGGAGTCGTGGTCTGCCAACTCTACTCTCTCTGTATGTTTCTTAGAAGTTGGCGTGTGGAGACACGCAAACCCTACGCCCACCTGCACTCCAACCCCGACAGCCTAAAATTCTTAGAGGGCAGGGACCATTTCGCGCATTTGTGGCACAAAAGAATTGGACTGAAGTGTCACACTGCTCCGCCCGTTGACGGTGCCAAATGCCACACCAAAATACACTTGTGGATGTGAATAAGCGCAACTTTGATATTGCAACTTTTGCATGCTCCAGAAATGGGAAGTAGGAGGATTCTAGACCACGGAATCTATTTGAAACTACATGCGGAGTACTGATGTTAAGTGGAATATGAATGGCTTAACTATTTGTGAATGTCTAAATAGTAGCATTTAATCACTTCGCTTGTCCAATTATAGGGTAAATGCTCACAGGTGCTACCAAATCGAAGCTGTCATTTTACTGGAACAACTTGCGTAGTCTACACTATCTCATCACCTCCGTTATCCAGCTTTCCACCTTTTTAGCACACTTACTCAAGTGAGTGAGATTTCTAAGTTTGAGTGATTAATCGAGCAAATATGGGGCTGTCTGAAACCAGATCTTGCAATCAAAGAGGCAACTTTGTAGGAACGCGCTCAACTATATGCTTGTTTATTTAATTAAAATATCTCACCTCAATTAGCAATCCAATTTATTGCCGCCTCCTCCTTATCGTCACATTTTTAATAATGGTCCTTCAATACCCACACTGTTTCGACATCACAATATGGCTTGCATGTGCAAGATGAGGTGAATTTCGTCTACTTTAGTACGTAGCAGATATTAAGCTACAACTTTAACTGTTGCTTAAATAAGACGCACAAACAAGGCGCTTATAGCTTTCCTACTCACAAATCAGCCTTTTTCACAAGTACGGCGACTTCATAGTTGTGGCGTCTGTGTTGCAGTTGGTGATCCAATCAGCCTTACGAGGTCAATATGAGACGCATATAAATCTACGGTGACACTACTTGGAAAATGGACGCCAATTATGCTCGGAGCAATTGTGATACTACTGTGGGTGGCGGATTGCTCAGGTATGCTTCTACTTCATTTCCTCATTTCTGGTACCTTTTCCTGTTCGCTCCTTCTTCTGTTCTTACTGAGAAGCTAGTAATACCAGGATAGTAGGAGTCTCGTAATGACTTTCTCTTTGAAGGCGAAACGAGCCCCAAGTTGTTGGGATCCCGTGTCATTGGCAAGCCGTACGGAATAGCATACCCATTGGACTACGAGTACAAGGAAGGCTATGTAAGTGCATTATCGTACTTTTATGTGCATACAATCTTGATCTACACAAAATAAAATGCTTTTCTGATGCACATAAGCCGAAATAGAATTATCTCGTGAGCTCTACTTAATCGGGACGATTGGCGATAACGCTTTAGTATTGCTTGCATTGAATTTAGACTTTGCTTGTTTTCACCAAAACTTATGCCGAAGTGATGGAAATCAAATGCCACAGGTGCATTCTCGATGGCAAATATTGGGGTAGCCCATGTGAATGGAGCAAAGGTATGCCCACTTTTGCCTACTGCCCTACATTTGTTCACAATTTTTTTCATTTGAATCCAGCTGCCCAGCAATCCATAAAGCAGTGGCACTACAAGAGAATTCTTACCATACTTTAGTAAGAAATAATGTTTCGCACCTTACAATGACTACGGCATGCGTCTTGACGAACCGCTATTTTACGCAGCCTTGCACATACACTGGTCAATGTAAAAATTTACATTTGCTGCAGCATGTTTTAAGTCGTAATCCAAATTTATGCTGCTTTGTATCTTTAATCGCCTTGGCACTGCTTTTCTTTTAGAGAAAGCTAGCCTTACCATAGAAGACGTGACTAAACAAGAAAAGATAGAAATCCTTGACAAAAACTACCATTGGATTGTGACATCAATCACGTACTTTGTGCCCTATTGCAGGTTTCCAACACCCAAAGCAGGTATTAGTTTATGCGCTGCAATTAAAGCAGCATAACCTTTGCATTTGCCTTAAGTAGTGCGAAAAAGGCTACGCATGTTCTTCCTGTCTAATTGTAAGGTCACGTGGATATGCTGACCTCATTCCCGTTTTCGCGGTTTGTCAAAGGACAGACGTCCTTTATACTGGCATTTGGTGTTCAAGGAGCGGAAGGCAATGAATTGGTAGGCTTTTTGGTTCCTTGCACTCTTTATATATTTAATGCAGCACTGATCCACTAAACATTGCATGTACTATAAAATAGGCCTTACTTTATGAAAATGTGACGCTTGCATGTGCGTGGATAGGTGATAGGCTTATACATGAAAATAACTCCGCCTGTGGTAAGTCCAAGAAAGCCATGTCTCCAGATAAAAGAGAAAGGAGAAGAGTGAAACAAGCTCTTTCTCCGATAGGTCACCGCACAATATTTAAAGCCTTCTTTGAAGCATCGCCTTTATTTGCCACCACTGGACGCGCATTTGCTGACACGAATGTTGATTCCTGTTTTCATTAGTTCCCATGCTGAAACACAAGGCCTTGGATCTGCGGGTATTCTATGGTAGATTTAAACCACGGCCTGGTGCAGTACGCGATACCTACTATTGGGAAGCTAGAGGATCCTATTTGACCGTGACCGTCGATTACACACAAAATGGAACATCACCTGAAGTGGAGGAATGCAATAGTAGGTTCTACACAAAATGCGATCTCTCTTAAGTAATCTTACTCGAAATAAGCTGAACCACTTGAATTTACTGCAACACTTACCGCTTATGCTTGCTTTTGGGCACTACCACTGCTTGGCTAACGATTCAGCATCTTCATTGTTGCGTCCTGCCTTTCAGAGTATGGAGGAGCACAAAGTAAGTCAGCTTGTCAATAAATGCAATACGCAAGTAATTTTCAAAGAAAGGAAGGAGAGAGTATGTCAAAGCCCTGCAGTTGTATCAATTTGCTCCAGCTTGTCTTAGAACTCAAACATTTCTGATTTCTGAGTTTGCACTGTCCTTATTTCGTATCACTTGCAAATCATTTCGCCCAAGACAATGCTTTGTGGAATTTTAATAACTGACCGCAAACATATTCCACAACCATCAGCTTAATCAACCAAATGGTTAACTCGCAACGTTAGTTCATCAACTCTAATGGTAATAAATGCAATTTATTCAACACTTGTTCTAGGAGAGACAACTACGACAGCTGCCACAGTCCAATAACCATCCTCAACACCTTCTTTGGGTAAGCGCCTATTGTCCTGAACTTTATTTGCGCCATCTGAACACTCGTGTCTTCTTAATTAAACAAGCTCATATGGCTAAGCTTCTATTTATGTGTTGGCTCCTAGCAAAAAGGCAGGCATTTCTGATTATCAAAACTAGCTCAGATGTAAGTTCGAACAGCAAATGCCCGAATTGGACCATCTGCTTAGACCGCACCATTTGTATAACTCACTGGAACTTCTTTGACCTTTATTCCGAATGCGCAATTGCCACGCATTTTGCCTTTCAAGTGCCCATACCCTCTGTCCGTTAGGACCTTATCTTAATTCCGCTGCGTTTCTAAACTTTCAGACGAACAATAAACCCGCTTGATTCTACTCACACAGTATTTGTTTCAGAATGGTTGGCAGTTGATGTTCTTAAGTTGGATTTGAGTTCGTGCCTATTAACTGCTCTTTTGTGATTGG
>LWMJ02000245.1:0-14744 GCA_001693035.2 Taenia asiatica
GTAAGTCTGCAAGTTTGACAAAGTCGTGTGACCTGAAGGTCCCCACTTTATGGAGAAAAGGAGGATGGCTAGTGTCTGTAATCACAATGCACCCAAATTGGCCCGAATAAATGGTGCTTACAGCCGAACCATCTCCCATTTGGCCAGAATTCCCAGGTTCAGCTGGATTAACTGCCTTGTGCCAATGCCTATGACGAGATGCAGAAGCTTCAGGACTATAAGAAGAACAAAAAAGGAGGCAGTCTCCTACAGCAAGGAAAATGAAAGCAGCCACCTCACTGCGGCATACTTCAACTCCTTTTTAACCTGAATGGGACATATTTTAGTCAGCCGTATCTACTTAAATGGTGGGAAATGCTGTTCTCTCACATTTTATTTCCTGAGTTTAAAAGTCATTCTCGCCTTCTGCAGGTAAGACTTATGATTTAATCAATTCTTTGTGCCTCTTCAGGTGTTGAAATATCCAGCAGACATAATTAAAAGTCAAGCAGACAGTTTTGAATTTATTTCCTCTCTCGCCATTTGTCCTATGCAAGTATAAGAACGTTTTGTAACAAGAAACACATTTGCACAGCGGAGATTCGAAACCTTTTATGCTTCACCCTCTTCTGAAGGCAAGTCGGAAGGAAGTAAGGAGTTGTGAAAAGACTTCACTGGAAGAGGACTAGTATCAGAAAGAGGCAATTTATCTATTCCTTACATCTGAAATCTATTAACAGACAGGCGAAACTTGACATCTTGCTGTACGATGGAAAAGAGATCCTCAATGACGTGTCCAGGTTGAGTTATCGCGTCGATTGAATTGCATTACCTGCTTGCTTGGCCCAAATAAGTTTGCCGTAGATGGGTGCTGTTCGACTGACTGCAAGTTTTGGAGATTTATTCTGATGCTGGATGATTGGTTGAGTTCGAGTATCATTGACGCAAAAGTGACAGAGAGGAGAGTGAGGAGACAGGAAACAGGAGGGAGTGGTAATTCTACGCCAGGACCTTTCGCTTCCTCACGGACCTGTATATGACGCACTACACAACTTTTGTCATTGCCACATGATCCACATCTAGCCATTGTCAGCAAGTCATCCTACCGCGGCATGTCAATTGACGGATGTGCATCATTAAGTCGTTATAACTGTGGATTTTATCAAACCATTTTGCAACCACAAACTACTTAACAATGAAAAGTTAGCAGAAATGTAGAGAATCGGTTAGGATCCATGGCTTAATTTGAATCCAGTCAATTGAAAAAGGCTTTGGTCGGTTTTTCTTTAGAGCGGTAGTCATAAGTGCCACTTTTTACGCACGTGCATCTGACAAGAAGGCGGTTAGCACAATATTTGCCGTAGATGGGTGCTGTTCGACTGACTGCAAGTTTTGGAGATTTATTCTGATGCTGGATGATTGGTTGAGTTCGAGTATCATTGACGCAAAAGTGACAGAGAGGAGAGTGAGGAGACAGGAAACAGGAGGGAGTGGTAATTCTACGCCAGGACCTTTCGCTTCCTCACGGACCTGTATATGACGCACTACACAACTTTTGTCATTGCCACATGATCCACATCTAGCCATTGTCAGCAAGTCATCCTACCGCGGCATGTCAATTGACGGATGTGCATCATTAAGTCGTTATAACTGTGGATTTTATCAAACCATTTTGCAACCACAAACTACTTAACAATGAAAAGTTAGCAGAAATGTAGAGAATCGGTTAGGATCCATGGCTTAATTTGAATCCAGTCAATTGAAAAAGGCTTTGGTCGGTTTTTCTTTAGAGCGGTAGTCATAAGTGCCACTTTTTACGCACGTGCATCTGACAAGAAGGCGGTTAGCACAATCAAGAGTAGGATTGCCTAAGAAGTCCATCACTGCCTAGTGAAGAGTTCAAAAATATCCATGGGTGGTCTCTTTTAAGATGCAAATCCTCCCCTTTCATTGTGCTTTTGGACGGATATAAAAGACCAAAAACGCAAAAGACAAGCTCCTTAAGGTAAATAAAGAAATACAGACGTGGATGTGCATTTTGGGTTTAATTGCTATTCCTTTTTTGGTGGACAAACGAAGGAAGGGCATTATCAAGCCCTCCTATACTAGTCTAGTGGGCATTTTGATCTCCAAGTCGCTTGTATTTCTTCCAGCAAATGGGGAAGTGGAGTGAAGTGTATATGGTAGGCAGGGACGACAATACATAGAAGTTTGTCTTTTGCTGAGTTTAATGGTTAAGTGGAACAAATGCTAATGACTATAGCTCAATCGGACTTTGTTCTGCAGATCTATTAGCTTCATATGGGAAGGAAATGGGATTCAAGTTTGGCTAGCTTAAGTAATTTGAAGCAATCTGTCGGGCTACGCGAACATATGAGGCCCAAAATGGTTGTTTGGTTGCATATCAGTGCTGCGCATTTTTCTATTCTCTCTCCTGCCTACATTTTGGCCTCACTGTTATGTAGTCATAGGAAAATTGCTTCGAAAATGGGGGCGTCATGCTTAATTGCAGATTTGGAAATGGCGCGGCAATTAAACGCAATGTCCATAACGCAGGTATGTCACGCACACTTTGATTGTCATGAAGACCAGACTTCAGCAAAAGCTAAGTCGGGGAAAATGATGGATGTCAAGGCCTTACGGCTGAGGTTATGCCACCCAAATGCTCCGACATACATGCTGCCACTTCATGGGTCAAAAGACAGGATTGATAACCGGTGGGATGAAAGCCCATTCCTTACAAGCTAAATGAAAGAAATGCATCAATACATTGTAACAAAAAGGGTCGCAATGCCTATGCGGTTCTACCATCACCCCTTTTACCTACTCTTTCCTGTTTTGTTACTTGTGTGGAGCAACGATGAATAAAATAATTCTTTTCTGTTTTTGACTGAAATCATGAGAAGGGACATACCGGTGAGCATTGCCTGCTGAATGACTGACCTGTTGACTGAGTAGCAGGCAGACTCCTGACAACGCCACGACCGCAACACTTGATAGACGGGCGAACATGCTCCGTGAGCATGTGGTACCTTGTAGAAGTAGCCTTTGCTGCAAGGTGTTCTCCTGCTAAAAGCTAAACATCAGTTAATACCTGACATCGGCTCTCGTCTACGCTGTGCCTGATAATGCAGCTTGAAGGTATTTGAGTTAACCTCCTTTGCGGGCAAAAGGCAAGGCTAGCGAGTCGGTGGAAAGGAGTGCTGCAACCCATCACAACACGTGACCTCTATCCACTTTCCTGTTTGTAACAGTTCCACCTCCTTATTAAAGACGGAGTAGAAGTAGAAGATTGGTCTCGATTGTAGCCGTCCTCTCTTTCCTGTCCTTCACACTCTTTGACCGGTGTTTGTCCACTCGACGATAACCAAATCTTTCCATCATTGACAGCAGATCCTCAGAGGGACATCAGTTAATACCTGACATCGGCTCTCGTCTACGCTGTGCCTGATAATGCAGCTTGAAGGTATTTGAGTTAACCTCCTTTGCGGGCAAAAGGCAAGGCTAGCGAGTCGGTGGAAAGGAGTGCTGCAACCCATCACAACACGTGACCTCTATCCACTTTCCTGTTTGTAACAGTTCCACCTCCTTATTAAAGACGGAGTAGAAGTAGAAGATTGGTCTCGATTGTAGCCGTCCTCTCTTTCCTGTCCTTCACACTCTTTGACCGGTGTTTGTCCACTCGACGATAACCAAATCTTTCCATCATTGACAGCAGATCCTCAGAGGGTCACAAGTTAATTCAAAAATTCACTATTTATAGCGAGACTACACCCAGTAGCACAAGCAGATTAGTTGAACAATTATGCGGAAGTCATGTGTACAACTGCCCATCTTCTCTTAGAAGTGTCAACGGAATATAAATGGGGTTTTACTAATTCTATGTTCTTTTTTCTGCCTGGCACCTTTTCAAGGCGTATTACTAGTCAGAATAACCTGACTGGGTAACACTCCTTCAAATCGGAGGGTGGCTCCTATCCTAGAAGAAAAATTGTTTAATTAGGCAAAAGGGATGTTAGTTTTTACCAGCTTATACGAAGTCATCGGGGCTACTCCCTGGATAGCAATCAACGCTGCTTACTACGTACAGTCCTGGAATGTCTCTTCGCTTACGGTTTTGATTTTCGGTACTTGGGGAGAAAAAATGGGAATTTTGTCCCTCCAGTAAGGAAAACTGGAGCCGAATTTGGAAGCTATGCTGGGGCTATACCATCGGAAAAGAGCGCACCATTTTTATAATATATGGGTTTGCGCTAGAGGTGAATCATCACAGTGCTGAATGGAGAGAATTTGCCAAAACCAAATCGTTCTTTGCCCCAATTTTATAGCTTACTATCCAAAATATCGTCTGGGCATATTGTTGGTGGAGGAGGCAAGTCTACATTAAGAAATTGAACTTGGCCGATTTGAAGTGACAATGGTTTTACTTATTTCGTCTTTTAACGTGTAACATCAACTCCCTCAGAGTACACGAAAATTGTTGAAAAAATATGAAGGCATGTTAAGTGTTCAGACCGCGAGAACACTTTGAATGAGGCAGTATTGTGTCAACTACCTACAAATTTACTGTCTCGCGAATAAAATTTGATTACCTCATCAAGGCAATTGTGGGTTTAGGATGACCTATCGGTTGTAGTCTTCCTGGAGGTCTCAGTAGGCTACAGGAGCATGGCTGAGCATTGTACCAACAACAGGCAAATAGTATGATCCGAACTTCGAGCCGGTCAGTGGAAGTGTAACTCATCTAGCATGGGATGCTTATGTATTTAATTGCTGTTCGACAATGCAGCAAACTACTTCTTGGCCCACCATCTCCCCTCTTCTGAGTGTCATCCGAGGCGCACTAAGTGGCTAAACTCAGGCGCCACTCACCACAGCATATCTGGTGCCTCAAGAGGGACTCGGAGACCATCGACTTTAGTTATTGAATCTTCAGGTATGTTGGAAACCTTTTTTTGATCCAGCCATCATTGGCAGTCCTCGGCTATTTAAGCGTATCCACTGTATTGCCTCTAATTTTGGGCTTTGGTGAGGAGAGGCAACCGCTCTGGATTTGCGCTACCTTAAACCAGAAAACGCTTCTCAACCAGGACATCTTTTACATCAGTCAGTTGTAATCAGAGAACTCACCTAAAAGCAGAACTGAGCAGCTAAAACAAAAGTTGAAGTAATTTAATAGGGCTGAATGCTACCTCTTCATTTCCTGATGCGACTTTGCTCACATTCCAGCACCAACAATCCATTCATCCTTGCCTCATTCATCCATCCATCCATCCATCCATCCATCCATCCATCCATCCATCCACCTATTCGTCTATTCCGTATCCATCCATACATCCATTTATTCACTCGTCAATGTGGTTAGGTTTCATCAAGATGGTAGAAAGTTGGAGAAGGTGTTCCCTGCTGGATCAGTTAACATCAGTTAACCATAGACATCTCCATATTAAACTGCTAAATATCTCTAGTCTGGCCTACAGGCGGAACACGGAGTTGTAACCATTGCTAAAAAAGCAGACAGGTTGAACATCTCTGTCTAGAGTCTTTGCGAAGTCACCCATCCTTGGTATATATCCTTCACTAGTCACTCATAGGTTTGGTAACGAGCCATTGAAATGGGGGTATCTGTCCTTTAGGATCGAAATCGCTCGTCACCATCACTAATGTGGCGCTATGAGCCTTCATCGGTGCGTCACCAAGCCAAAGGTTTGTAAAAGATCACACTTCTTACCAAAGTTCAAGAGGGTTGATAGGCTATCAACGTAAACCAAAGTACAGTCGGCAGCGACCGAAGTGCTGCACAGTTTAACCAGCAGGCGAGCGGAGTATCGAGCATACAGGATTGCTCTAATCTGTGGTACATCTACAACTACTTAGAGCTATAATTAGGCCAAGTCACCAGATTCTCGCCCAGTAACTTTTGTATTTCACGCCTGTTGCATGCTATTGGCAGTACTTGCAGGGCCAAAAATGCACTTGACCTATCGTTGCAGAGTTATCGCACGGAAACTTTTCTTTTTAAAACAGGGCCTCGACGTCATTTAGAATATTATTGCAATGTTGGCATTTCGTTTGACGAGATGCTTTGATTGCCGAACATTTTACTCCTCGCAGATAGAACTTCTACTCTGTCATGTGGTCTCCGTGACATAACTGTAGCATCCAGAAACTTCCTTGAAGACGAAAGAGGGCATAATACTGGGACAGGATAAATGTCTTCTGAAAACAGAATGAGCAAGGCTGCTGTCGTGGTTCAAGGGCCAGCCACCCATTCAGGACATTATGACCACCTAAGTGACCGGAACCGAAACCGACGGTCAGAACAAACAATGTATTACGATAGCAGTAGTTTCCTAAACGCTCTGTTTATTTTTTAGTAGTATGTGCTGCCTCATTGCCTTGGCTTGGTAATATTTTGAGAAAGTAGTAAAGAGTTACGCTAACAGTGTAAACAAGCGATTTCCTCCACCTGAATGTAACACATCTTGATGCGTGCAGCATATCAGCACTAGAATGTGATTGAAGCGGCAGAGGAACATCCAGCCTTGTAAAACTACTTTGATTCTTGGCCTTCATTATGTGGGTCTTTTTTAGATTCCTTTCTCACCTCTTATCATTGGCATGCAGTATGCACTTGCAGTAAAACATCATTTAGTCCCGAGCAGCACAAATCCATCATAGCCCATACAGGATGACACCGTGGATGCACTTAACTACCCGAGTTGCATCACTGACGTTGGGTTCAAATGCCTCATCTCATGCAAGTTGACCGTCCACGAGCGTATTTTGACATGCCTGCAATGGCATTTTAGTAACTCGGAAGGCTGTCCAAAGAGGAAGTGAGAGGGAGGACTGTGTGGTGGTTCAAGATACTGTTAAATTGCGTGCTGACGAACGTATGAGCATTTTTCTTGGATGACTTTAAAGTATGTCAGTATCCTCTCAGGCCTTCAGTCTGCTACTGGTCCATGTTCTGCCATTGCAACTGCAGCTTGTTGTTACGACCTGGGGGAAAGTCGTACTAGGATAATTTGGAAATGGAACAATTTTGAGCAAATAAAATATTTACCCAACAGACAAAGAGACGGATTTGTAAAGAAAAGATAAAGCTCTTCAAGAATACTAACACTGTTCTGCAAAGAACTTATTTGTAACGATGCTAAATTGTGTTTCTTGTTGATGTACACTTTAATGCTCTCCCTTTTTCCCTCCCATATGGGTAGTTAAGTGTAAAATTAAGTCGGTTGGCTGTTGCGAACTTAAGAACTGATTTCCTGGGAAAAATTAACAGTCAGGGATGCTTTTATCCATTTCGAATGCGCTCCACTTATTCACAAAATCAAAGCATTTTGCCCAGTAATTGCTCGAAATGTGTTTTCTTATCGCGGATCCATAAATCAAAAGGCGAGACAAAGCGGGACCTAGGGGTGAGGGTGGAGAATCCCAATGAAATGTAGTCATTTCGGCTTAGTTTTTAAAAGAACTTTGCTTTTTACGAGGGGACTTCCCAATTTGTTACTGCCAAACTAAGGGCCTGCCTAAATGAGCTTCTAGCGGTGACTTTATTTGTTCCCGTTTCGTGGCGACTACAAGCTGGGCTTTAGTCCAGCAGCCTTCTTATCAAACAGCTTATAGGTAGCAACGAATAGAAAGGCACAAGTTCTGGGAGTGAAGCAGTGCCGATTTGAGTGATTCATGACTTTTCCTAAATATCAGCCTCACCACTGAGAGGAGACACTCTCTATCAGATGAGTTAGAGGTGTAGAAGTGGTTACGAATCGAGTCATGCCAGACTTTTTAAAAGAGTGGGGCACTCACCAGTTACCGTTTCTCCTTCTAGAGTCGCCTTCAATTCGACTTTCGTCTTGGGCACAGGACTGAGAGGCTAGGCACTTGTCAACATAAATGCGTGATGCTTGCGGAAGTTTTGCAAAGATTCAAATTCATTAAAATTGTGGACTTCAAATCTTTCTTAGCAAAGTTGCAAGAAGGAGACTGATAAATGACTCTCATCCTAGAAATAATGTGAGAAGCATGAACCCGAAGTTGCGGCATCGTTCTGTGCTTTGACGAGGTTTGTTTGATAATTACTTGTAATCGCTGTAAGAGGGAAACATATTTAACTGCATGTTTGGTCATTTGCTTGCCCTTGCAAGTAAATTAGCCCAAGCAAAGCGTCTTTTGCTTTGGTTTTAGCGTTTTAATAATGGTCCTCGCATCTTTTAAAGTGCTGCTCTCACTTGCTAATTTCATGAGTAATTTTGCAAGAGTTGGCCATTTATTCCCGATGAAACCAATCATCCAAACACGGAAGGCAACTTGTGCTTTCCAAAGAACACTTTGAAAATGTTGCCCTTAAAATTATACATAGCTAGCCGTATTAACTTGCTATAGTCGTCTGGAAATTGTAAAATGTATTTTTCTTGCATGCGCATCATCGAAATGAATTCACTTGTGTCAATCCATCAGTGAAATGCGCTCGACGCTAATAGGGATGCAATCTTGCCTGATATGGGACAAAATTAATGCAGATGCGGTGGGGGAACGTACGGTTACATAGGGTGGAGAACCCGCTATCAGATGCATCATGATTAGATTGACCCCCTTTTGACAGTGTTGCATGCGATCAATGTGTCATGTACAAAGCGAGTGGTTATTGGGCAGTTGATTTCTGCTTAAAAGTCAAATGAAGCGAAAGCTAAGCTACTTAAGACATCCGTTGACTGACTGGCAGACTAATATGAGACAGCAAGGGAGATAAGTGGCAAATGGAACCACTGCTATACCACGCATCCAAAGCTGCAACTTTAAAGGGTTGGCGTTGCCTAGTGAGTGTGTAGTGTCTTGCGATTGCAGCACATCACCACGAGGTGTTCGCTTGCTACAAGGAAAACACCGGCCATGGCCTGCCAACTACTCTTTTCTAACTTGTGCATGACTATAAGACTCGAAGGTGTTCTACATAACACTCAGTCTGGCGAGCAGAAAGGGCTAGTAAATCACAACGCATATCATAATCGTACTTCTTTTGTCACAGCAAAACTTGGTCCAAGGTGGAGTTAAGCCTTATCTGAGAGAAGGGAAGGGAGAGCGCCTGTCCCAAGTTCATCTCCAGCATCGTCGCAAGTCATTGATTATTGGCGTCACGCATATGTGACAAATGCACTATATCAGTCCATGGTAGTTGTGAGATTATCAGACCATGTTGTGACCACGAGTTGTTATAAATAAATGAAAGAGATGTACAGACCCTAATGAGTTGCCTAACTTAAAATGCTACTTATCAATTTGGGCATTTGCTGATCGACATTCTTGTTGAGACCTTGACATTAATGTCACCCCTATTCGCAAGGGCATCCAACTGCCAACATTGGGTTTATGTGTAAGCTAAAATACCAATGCAACGTGCATAAAAATAAAGGGGAATTTTTTCCTTATTATTAGCTTAACTTATTTCCCTTCTTTTGGGTCGATTTTCCCGAGTATTCTGTTAGCTAGTCTCCTGGAGAAAGTAACATGCTAGAATGTTACAAATAGTTGTTTAAAACTGCCATCTGTGGCTATTTTCCTATCTTTTTTTGAAACTTGCAGTTTTCTATATTTGGAGGAAGGGCTATGCACGATACTTTACCCGGAATGGAAAACGGCACTAATTTTCTTCGTTAACGACAATTCCAGAGTAGACGCATGCAGTTTAAATCGCAAACCTCCATATACTTGTTCAAATGCTTTTTTTGGTGGCGTCGTCAGTCCCTTTGGGAGAAAAGAAGCTAAAGGGCAAAGGTGGTGGAGAAGGTGACCTCTGATCGCCTCCACCCCACCAACACCACAACTCCGGGTGCCTCTCCCTAACCAACCTTCTCGATACGAAGTTGTTGGGCCGAGAGCAGAAGAGAAGGGAACACCAGGAATGGGCTTCTTTCAATACCACCAAAATAGCAGCAACGTGTTCGAAAATATTTGGTTATTTCGCATGAAGCTTACCAAAAAATCGTTTAGAAACAACCACTTTTTCATTTTTGGGAAGGCATTACAAGCTGAATTAGAATTACATCTCCTGAAGGACCGGAAACTGGAGTTGGTTGGGTTTTCTGCCTATCTTGGCGAGGTAGTGGCTTGTCGCAAAAGGCAGGAGCTCATCTTGTCCACGCGCGATTTTTTGCTAGCCCATCGGTAGGCGTGGTACTCATGGTTACACTCCGCTCCTCTGCCTTCATTTGGAAATGGGTGCATGTGAGTTCAACTTTTCAACTTTAGGAGTCTAGGTGAATAACTTGATCTTGATGGTGAGTAGATCAAAAGGAAATAAGACCTGCCCAAGAGCTTCTGACCTTTGTAAACTGTTTCACAACGCACGGGCTTGAGGTGAGAAGTGATGAACGGATGCTTCGTTGGTTAGCTCTATGCCTTCCACTACTGACTGCTTACTCCAAGCTTCTAATGCAGGAATTCATCCCCAGACGATGTAGCGCAGTGTAGACAGCGGAGCGACATCTCTATACTGGACTTTTAAATGGAAGGGAGGCAGATGCTGCCTTACCCGGACTATTCCTTGAGGAAAATACCTGCTAATTATTACCACTGTCTTGGCACCAAATAGTTGGAATGCAGATGCGAATGTATAAGTCAGGATGACCAACCTGTAGGGACTAAATAGTCCCATGAGAAAGAAGCTACTTCTGTGATAGCACTGACTAGGGAAGTAAGTGCTTAGGTGAATCTTAACATCACATCTGCAGTATCTAGTGCTGGCGTGGACGAGTTTGTCAGGCGGACATTTGGCGACCAGAATTGCGGAATGGCAGCACTGAAATAGAGAGTGTAGACTTGAGCGAATTTTGCTGCAAATGATTGGATAAAACCTTAGTCCACAGTTCCATACATATGATTGCAGTACGAATTCGAGTCGTCCAGTTGCCAATCCAACTTGTCCTTACAACGTAGCCTCTAATCTTTCATCCATACGAAGCCATTGAAGGCTCAGTGATAGGGCCTTGGATAAAAGGTCTATTATCCAGATTTTATGGCTAACTAATTATCCAACTTCGTCATTGCAAAGGCTGGCTGATGCATCCGCGGAAAGCAGTTATCGGGGCTCCATGTCCACCTTTAATAAGCACCTGAATCTTGAGTTCTGTGAATTCAATAACAGACGACCTTCCAACATGGAGTATTCAATGTTAGTAAGTTAAAAATACGTGAATCATGCCCAAATCTGATGCATTTTCTGCGTAGCATTCACTGTGCCATTTCAAAAAGTTGGATCTTTCGGATTGAAGAAGCAATTCAAACCCTTTGTAAATTTGTAAGTGAACTAGACAACCATTATAGACAGTCATGAATGCGACCTGAATAAACTCTTGGTATTTTTGACTATAAAGGCCACCTCGTCTGTTGCGGTGGTTGGTTGCCTCCCAAGATTATGAAACTGAACAACACTTTCTTAAATGCCCCTTCTGCATTTAATTGCTCCAGAGGTAGCAATGCTGAGTGTCACAGGAAAACTGATCATCTGCGGCCAAAAATGACGTGCCATACGCCAAGTCATGCGGCTTAGAGGTGTCCTAACACTTTTAGTACCTTTTGAAGTCAAATAATGTGTGGATGCGAGATATCTTGATGAAGTCACGGCTACCTTTGAAGCGGTGAGATTCACCCGTCACACATATGTAATGTCAGTAACCAAAGTCTTGCGTAAGTGTTTGAGGGTAAGTTACACTTACCTTGCTAAATCGTGTGCCTTCTTAAGAATATATAAGGAAAATAAGGGCGTTGCTGGTTGGCATTTGAAGTCAGGAATGTGAAACATACTCCCGTTCTCCTCTTTTTCACTGTTGCATTGTGTTGTCACTTGCCACGGCGTACGAGGGCTGATAAACTGACAGCCAAGTGTTGATTAGGTTGCAATGGCATCAGCTGTTTAATGATGGGGAGAAACGCTACGGTGTGTAAATCCGGACCCATTTCCCGCATCCCTTCTACTCCATCCACTTTTTCTTCTCAATATTGGTAATGGACAAATGAGGTGGGTAGCTATGCGGCAGAAGAAGACACTTTTATGTAACTTACTTGACTGAGTCTAAATAGCCATCGCACTGCCTTCACCTTCCAGCGGAAAGCATGCACCAGCAAAGCATAAAAATTAGCTACAGGCACTAAAAATTTTTACAAGAGCGCCTAGTTTTGTGCATTAATTTTTAAGTTCTGCTCTACTCTTGCAAGAGAAAGAAATGCCTATACTGTCCGTCAACGCCTAGGAGAAGAGTAAGCAAATCTCATTTCTCTATAGGTGGGCTTTAATCACAATGCAAATAGTCTTTTTTACAGTGCTTCTGAAAGGAGGAGAAGGCAGAGAACGAAAACCAAATCTCCCCTCCGCAAGGCAACTAGGTAAAATTGTGCACATTGGGTCTCCTTCAATTGCGCCTCCGATTGATGGACAAATGAGGGAAACCTCATCGAGTATTTGCCCACTGATACTGCAGAAGTGGAGTTAAATATGTGCGTCAGGCAAGATTACTAAAAATAATCAGAAAATATTGCTATTGGAGGAGAAGAAAAGTGGTGGTGAGGTTTTTGAGTTGGGCTTGCCCTGCTAAATCAGTGTGGTCTGTATGATCAAAGGACTATATGTTGGCGCATGGGCGCTATATAGCATTTGATGTTCAATTTCCCTCATATTTCCACTCTATACTCTTCCAGCCTAACTCAGATTTCTGGGGCGACGGTTGACTCTACAATACATTTGTTAAGGGCGCGGTGGTAGAACGTGCTGTCCATAAAGCAGCCCGATTTTTGTGGATGTCATGTTTCAGTAAATTCTGACCTGAGTGATGATGAGAAGAGCAGCTTGATGAAGGTCAAAGTCGCGTATAATACATACACATAGTCCTAGATGTCATACACTCTGTAAGCAGTAGGACGAAAGCCCTTTCTTAACAAAACAACACAGTAAAATGCAGTACTTCATCGTGACAGAAAGGGCGGCGATGCCGCATCAACCTCACCCTACCTTTCCACATTCTCGGAATTCATTATTCTCGCAATGATGATAGTCGCCATCTTGGAAGCAGAAAATCATGGAACAGCATCCACCGCCAATTTGACAGTTAGAAAAGAGAATTGAGGCAGAAGTGGCAGAGAGAGACTAGTGACAGGATGTTTATGCTCAGGCGCAAGTAAAACTCCTCTTAATGGATAGCGGTGGTAGAACGTGCTGTCCATAAAGCAGCCCGATTTTTGTGGATGTCATGTTTCAGTAAATTCTGACCTGAGTGATGATGAGAAGAGCAGCTTGATGAAGGTCAAAGTCGCGTATAATACATACACATAGTCCTAGATGTCATACACTCTGTAAGCAGTAGGACGAAAGCCCTTTCTTAACAAAACAACACAGTAAAATGCAGTACTTCATCGTGACAGAAAGGGCGGCGATGCCGCATCAACCTCACCCTACCTTTCCACATTCTCGGAATTCATTATTCTCGCAATGATGATAGTCGCCATCTTGGAAGCAGAAAATCATGGAACAGCATCCACCGCCAATTTGACAGTTAGAAAAGAGAATTGAGGCAGAAGTGGCAGAGAGAGACTAGTGACAGGATGTTTATGCTCAGGCGCAAGTAAAACTCCTCTTAATGGATAGTTTGCTGTGCCTTATGTACCTCTACTTGAAAAACAGGCAAGGCATTGCAAGATGCTCTCCGAATTTGTGATTAAGGTTGGGTGAATTGCCATTTATAACGGCAGTCCTGCTAATGGCTATCTAAAATCAGACGTCTCAAGGAGTAAGTAATTAGGAACACATTAATTTTTATTTGTTTACCCTATAAAATATCATTCCGCCCTTATGAGTTTACTGAAGAAATGAACAGAGATAGATAAGAGGTAACAAGCTCTTTTGTTCGTCCTATGCCTTCCCTAAACATCTCTCATGAAAAAATGTCCCAATCTTAAGGTCTCCTACTGCTCTCACAAAATTCAAATGTGTTCTTATCTTGACCCTCTAGAGAACGACATCTCCAAATCCACTTGTAGCGCCTTCTTATCACTGTATGAAGAGGTAAGGTAGTTGAGTGTTCAGCTTTGTCGTGTATTCTTAATTAAATTTCGTTACAATTAGCTTATTCAGATGGAGAGCCAAGCATTTTAAGCAGTATAGGGTCAGTTTTTCAAGTGATTAACATTTAGCTCATTCTTACTATTAACAGCCCAATGTAATAATTGCTTTACTGGATTAAGCAAACTCCAAATTGTCCATCATCTTCACAATTTTAAAAGGAAGATTTTGGATAAAATACAAGGAAGCCAAAACTACTCAACCAGTCTTCTCTAGACCAATTTCTTCGCCCTGTCTGACCTTATTAATTGGCATAAATTTTGAAAGCACAGAAAACTGGAGAACTTGGGTATCACAAACTTCAGGTGTCCAATCGGTGCTGGTCATTGCCTGCCCAGCGGGATTTCGTTTCATTGGATAAAAGAAATGCTTGCTTCTCTTTAAGTGCTTGGGGCTAGGGATCTACTGACCTGCAGGATGAATGAAGTCATCAAGACCACCTCCCAGAAAGCCACAGATGCCTCTTTTGGTGGATACCTCTCAAGTATCTGCACTCCTACAAGATATATTCATTTAAAGACCTGAGAAGGCAAAATTTTTCCTCAAAGAAAAGAAGGCGGGCTAAATATGGGATGAAGGTACTTTATCCCAACGGCATCGATTCGTCCCAACTATTCAAGCGTCCCCGTAGGTGTGATTCCTGTCG
>LWMJ02000245.1:21035-66306 GCA_001693035.2 Taenia asiatica
CAGCATCCTGGGCCTTTCTCAGATCACAATAAACTGTGACAGCATGGTAGAATACATGCTACCAACGAGTAGAAAAGCGGGCAGGCTTTTCAGTATGCTCCGAAAGTTGCATTGCCCGATGGAAGTGCAACCTACCCGGCATGAAGCACCCACGTGGTTCACAACGTGGTCGAAACCTTCATCAAGTCACCATGTAGTTTATCGCCTCTCTTCTTTTTGGACATCTTCTCGTGTCGTCACCGACAGTGATCCTAGGGGTATGCCAGTATCCAGCCAGATTTGGCGTCTGTTAATATTTGTCCCACAGTACAGCGGTGACTTCTTACAACTTTAGAAATCGGGTGGAATTATGCAATGTTTTGAAATGATGCTGCCTTTCCTAAAAAACCAACAAATTTTGGAAAGAGAGAAGCTTTAGAAAGTACCGTACTGCTGGTCAACTGGCCAATGTAAACGTGAAAGCTGATTTTCCATTTTGATTATCTTGTAGATAGGTGCAGCATTTATTTGGGGTATGTTACCTCAATAAGTTACACTTCCAAATAAAAAGGTTACGCCTTCCATCAAATGTCTTTGGAACCCTTAATCCGCCGAGCTGACCTTGCAGGCGTATGGGAAGACGACCTCTCGATGGAATAATTTGATAAGCACTGGGGCACGGATTACTTCTACTCGTGTTAACTTTACAATTTCGCTCTTTCTCATTCAACAAATCGAGCACCAGACCAGACTCAAATCTAGCTTGAGCTTCACTATTTTCTTTTGAAACGTAAACAATTTGTCTCTCCATGACTTGGAATTGCTTGCACAGAATGTGTTTTTCTTTCGCAGATCTATTAATCAAAAGGCGAACGGTGGGAGGAGGGGAAGGCGAAGGGCACAGTGGAATGTGGTCGGTTGAACCCACTGATATGGGGCAACAAGTTGGGTACGGTGGATGTCTTGAATAACTCATTTGATCATCAAGGGGACTGCCCTAGTCATCGCTCGCGCATTGTTTAAACTCCATTCAAACACCTGCCTAAAAAATTCTTGGAGTTCTTTGGGCACCCAGCATCAGTCTTCGGACGGTTCATCGATGTCGTCAAGGATAATAGCACAAAATTTAGATCCCATTAATTTTAATTTAGCAAATCACGGCACCTTTGTTTAAAATAAACAAACCACTACCAGGCGGTGGCATTTTTACGTTCTGACGAGGCCGAGATACAGGAACGGCCACAAGTGGGTGCGGAACCGGACTTTAAAATGAGAGGGACGCTACGTAGTAATTAAATTTCCTTCTGAGCTGTTGTAGATCCTATTCCAATCTTGACAATGGGATTGATAGGAAGGCTCTTTCAAGTATCAATGCAGTCAGGTCTTTTGTCAAACTTAGGAGAGCCTTAAGACATACCTGCACAAGAGCTTATTTAGTGAATATATCTTTTCCATCGCCTTGATCGTTTTTCAGATTGTCACAACACATTCCGCTCTTTATCATTCTCCACGGAATTTTTTTTTCTTTTTCTGTCTAATAACAGCAAGAGAGGGAATGGAGATTAGTTGTGGATGCTGTGTATGGGGGTGTTGTGACCTTGTCCAATTATGTCTTCCAACAGATATAAAAGTACGCAATGGGAGGCCATTACCTCATGTCCACGTAAAATGTGGTCCCTTTCCCACTAAAAAAAGCGAATTTGTCTTTGAAGTGGTAAACGCAGAAGTTGCTTGGTGCAGTGCCACTCAGTTGAAAGTGAAGTAGAGCGTGTATTCCCCTCTCATACTTCTGGCTTTTAAACAAATTTCCCATCTTTTCATTTCACTTCTAGGTTAGCCTCCTTGGGACAAGAAGAGTAGGCAAGGGACGAAACCGCAACTTCGAGCATTACTCTGCGGTGTCATTGTGTGTCACGGTTTTAAAGATGATCCACTTTCATTTCGCCCTCCTCCTTCTCCTCCTTAGGAGTTGAAGATGTTCGCTCCATCGCGTCGATGGCGTTGGGAGGTCATCCCTCACCGAAGGGGTGTGTTCTAGCACCACAGATTACAGAGGTGCTTTGAGCATCCAAACATTTGAAATGTGCACTCTCAGAGTGCCCCCCGACAGTTCAGATGAATTTTCTGGTTCCATTGCTAATTGCACCGGAATCGAATTGCCTGCATTCCTTTTCGCATTTCCCTTGAATATCCTCCCAGTATCCAGTCTAGCTTTTGTGGTTAACCTTGCTTGTGTTAAATAATTAGAATTAGTTTTAAACTCCTCCTTTGTAACTGGCGTGGTACATGGGGCTCCTGGGTGATCTCAATGGGCAAGTTAAAAGAAACTTCCAGGCGCCTAAAAGCAATCTCTTTCTTAATGTTGTCAGTTCTCAGGACAGGCTAATAACTGCCTCACTCCTGCATCCTGTTTAAATAGGACATTCTATTATTTTATTTCATAAAATAAATGAATCCCTCGAGCAACTTATAGCAGGTAATAAATGCTAATAACAGAACGCTTTTTCAGTCAGATCCATCAAAACATACATCAATGTGCAAATTCGTGCACATGCCATTTGGGACTGTTCTACAATGAAATGTCAAATTAGAGTTAAGTAGGCAAGAATTAAAAGGTAGTGGTGGAAGAAGGCAAGTAGTGGATCGCGTAACTGAATGACTGCGGAAGAATAGGAAGAATGCAGTGACTACGCGAGCCTCTAAGCAAAGACTGTCGCCAAGCAAGTGAAGAGGAATACAGCGATTGTGGAAGTTATAACAAACGAACTGGTCACTGCCACACTGCCTTTGCCATCGCCTGTAAACAGCAGTAGTTATTGCTACAAATTACGCCATGTAAAACATGCACAATCCTTAAGCGTGAAGTGTGTGGAGAGCAGTGCAAAGAAGAGGCGTTAAGTGGAGAATTGAAGCAATGCTCTTGTGTGCTAAAGGCATTCGATGACTCTATTGATTAATGTTGGTGGATGCCATCCTTCAATGTGGTCATTTCAGCATGATCATTCGTATTAGCCCACCGGTGGCCAGTGTGGGAATATTTTCATTCTTTTACCTTAAAGGGAGCCTCGGGACGCTACACTATTTGTCCTCTTTTATGCCTCTAAAGAGAAATGTGAAGGGACTAAGCTAGATAGGCTTCCATATAAAGCAGCAAACTGTTGCGAAGCAAGAGAAAGAAGGTGACAAGCTACCTTGAAAATTCATTGCCAGACTGCATGAGTGCTTGAAGAAGACATTAAGGCAGATTGGGTGTCTCACTATTAGCCGGTGCTGTCAAGGCCAAACCAATCACCTATCAGGCCGCCTTCTCCCATTCTCCTGTAACTCTTTTACTGTAAGCATCTTCTTTTATGGAAAACGGTTGTCTCTTTCCGTCATCTGGCGTAATTTTGCGAGGAGGGTATTAATGCAGACCCCTTTAAAGTCCACTTTGTTGGATTGATTGATTAGAGGGTAAAGGCGGAGTGATAGTCGTCTATGGAGGGTAGACACGAGATGTCTATCATTTACCTCAAAGATTTATTTGTAGATTGCAAGAATGTATCAAGAAGACATTAAGGTGGGTAAAGTGCTTCCACCACTTTTATTGTCGCGTTCTCAACTAGCTGTCCATCTGTCGCTGCAAAGGTCAATCTTATCAGCTAAAAAGGCCAACTTCTTCTCTTTTTCTACAAACTTTTAAAGCAAGAGCACTTTTTCCTTTTTACTTTTTTTGTATTGTTGCTCACAAAACTTTTTTGTATAAAAAAATGAATGCTATATTTCATTAGTTGGCGTGTATGAACGAGGGGACTGTTAACACGAACCCTTTAAATGTGTTCTTCACTCTACTGAAATGATAGATTAGAGGGTTGAGATGTACTAAAACTGAGGAATGTGACTCAAGAACTTCTGCAGTAAGAGGCAAAATATGCCTTAGGGTATCATGGATGCGGAAGCTGAGCATCAAGTCCGTTGTGAGGCGTCTGGTGAATACGCTGTGGCAAGGCAGCGTGACAGTCAGTAAACGTGTGAACTATTTGTTACGAGCAGAGTGTTTAGTCACTAATGGTGGAAAAGACTTGAGGAGGAGCATCCAAACTCGATCAAGTTGAATCTCTTTATTAATTTTATTGGCGAAAAGAGGTAATGAAAGAAATGGCTAGTACACCTGTCAATAAACGTGGGGAAACTATTGCGTAAAACAGGTCATTTGGCTTCGCTTGTACCAACACATGAAGATGGATTCGAAGAATTACCAAGAATTAGATGTTGCCTGCTTCCCCTACACACATCTTGGAAATGTAACGTTGCTGGGTTCAGTGCGTGCTGACGAAATGGCTGGAAGGCCATTGAGCAGCATCAAAGAAGGATTACTATCCCATTTTTAAGCAGATCACCATATATTTTCCTCCATCAGTCATGTCAGCCTTCGTTGTTTACAACGGTATGACGTCAGTGCTGCGAAAGTACTTGTTGGTGGCTCTCTCTCCCTTTGCCAATGAAGGGAACTTCACGATAACCATTTTTACGGTAGGATGAATCTAAAAATCTACCTTCGCCTATGAGTGGACGTCCCTTTTTCTTAGACTGTTTCAAGTCCAATCATAAGTGCAAGACGGTCGCTGCTGACGGCGCAATGACCCTTTTGCACCATCAAATAGGGCTCGAGAGTGAGGTAGTTAGAAGCAATAAAAGCTTTTAATCAAAAGGAGCAGAGGGTCAACTTCTACTGGTAAGCCGTTATGTCCAAACGGCCAAGAAGTAAGTGGCCATTGAGCCAAACATTACATGAGCAGTGGGTCACGACTCAACCCGGACCACGGTCTCTTGTATCTGCATTTATGGGTACGATTTAATTCCTCCGAATTGCGTGCTTTTATCAAAATACTGCTTAGGATTTAGGATTAGCACTGGAAGCAAACCTTTTCCAGCTACCGTCCATTGTGTAAATACTGTAGCATAAAATGTATCGGGGCAGTTCTCCAGTTGTGCAACCATCAGCAAAGCATGCCTCATCCATTCTGCAGCCAAGATTAATCCTTTCTCCATTTCTGACCCATAGTAAGTGCTAAAACACGGATAAGCTCCTTTGAGAGGGGTCTTTGGAGAAATTCTCCAAAAGAGAGCAATTGATTAGTCAAAAACCCCTTGTTGTAATCGCAGCCATCTACCATCCTCTGACATCCTCAGAAAGACCTTGAACATCGCAATACTCGGTGAGTTCAAGAAAAGGAGCCAATTTTGCAATCATTATACTTTGTCCCCGAAGCAACTGCAAGAGGTTAGTTGGATCTTTGGAGACGTCACTAAATGCAGTAGTCAATGGCAAGTATATTCATTGACAAGCCAATATTATCCTAATGGCAAGCTGTCTGTAGGCCACCCAGAGGCAGCTAGCCCAATGGAAGTACTGTCTCTCACAAGATGACAGGCAGGCAGGTGAGTAAGTATGCCGCTAAACGACTAGACAACCGTCTTTCATCAGAGCATCTTGTCACTCACGACAACCTCGAGGAAGAGAATAGGCGAGTGACTACTCTGCAGAATTAGTCATTGTCTCTCTCAGCTAAAGTCGCGACTGAAGTTTAGCGAGTCATTAGGGCAGTTCAAAGTATCTAATTTCTTTTTCTTTCTCGTACTACTTACAAAGTCCTATCCGCCCCACTCTGTCCCTTGCGCATGGGCGATGGTCGGACATGGCAAACTATACTTTGGTAGAATAAGGGGCAAATTATATTCAAGTATGATGTGCTTGACAGAGTTTATTTAGTCCTAAACAACCGCCAGTATGACCTAATCCTTAGTTATTTACATCGGGTTTTCCCATAAAATAAAACACGGAAAGGGCTCACCTAGCCAAGTTGGTCTTCCTCCCCATAAAATGAAAAGTAGATGCCTCTGTAGGTAGGCTTCTTTCACAATGAGCTCGCCTGGACAGCCTGAATGCACGAGGTGCAGACAAGAAGAAGGAGCAAAGCCTGCCGCCGTACCGCCCACTATTTCCCCCTCATCTACGATAACAAATCGTGCCCTCGTTTATCTCCAGCCTCCTCTTTCGAATTAATATGTTTCCATGTGGCCATAGTTATAAAGCAATTGATAATCCTCCTTCCCACAGATTTCAATGCAGCCACTGCTTTACCCGAGTCAGTAGCTGCAACATTTGAATCCTAAGACATTAATTAAATTTCTTCGTTGCTCACTGCGATCGGTGAGCAAAGCATGTGGTTTTGTGCATGCTATAACGATGAGCGGCATTTGGGTGGGCATTTCGGAAGCGAGTTCTTCATGGTAGGGAAGAGTGCCGTGCGTTGTTATAGTATCTATCATCAGATCCTCCCAAGGTAAACCTAGCCACTTTACACAGAACGGTGAGGCTGGTAGCGACAAATTATTTATTAAGACGCGACCAACACCCTTACAGTGGTAAAGAATGCTCACTCTCTAATCGTCTTCACCGAAAGTTTTACTAAAATCCCTCTCATACACAATGGTACCCTGACTCAAACTTAATTGTGTCCAACTTTGCAAGTATAACGATGGACAAATTCGTCACGACCCAAATTACCCAAATCACCCACTACTTGGTCGCCTTTTTTTAAATGTTAAGAAAGGCTATGCTAGTAATGACGGAGTCACATGTGGACACCCGTGAAACAGTGTGGAGTGTTCACATTGGAACACTGTGCACCTTAACTATAATTCAAAATGTGCCTCTGGAAATGCCTCGTCGGATGGTAATGCTGCCCACATTGGAGTTTAAAATCTGCAACTGACTGCAGATTGCAGGCGCCTATTGGGAGCGAGCACGAATCGGGCTGATGCAGAAGATTGGCGAGAATGTGAAGATCAGTCTACATTAGCCAACTCTATTTGGAACATGTCTGCAAGTGTGTCTACATAGTAGCGCTTTCTATCCACCTTTAATGGCACAATTGATTTGGGGCTGAGCATGCCAACTCAAGAGCTAATAAGTGAAGTGGAAAGAAGATGTTGACTGCTGCCTCCTGAAGGCAAACACGTTGATGTACTCTTAGCTACTGCTACTAAAGCACTGGAAGCCACAATGGGAACCTCACGAGCTTCCATGACAAAGTGAGGAGGACTCGCAACAACGTGCTGGTTGACCAATGCGTCCTGCACATTCCTTGATGGAGCAACGAAGTAGGAGTCAAAGAAGACAGAATGGACAGTGGTCATTGCGCCACGTTGAGAAAATCCGCACGGAATCACATGTCATCCAGTTGAAGTGGCATTGACAAGGCTTTGCAGAATCCAAACCACACTGTGCCAAATTGAGTGCAGTGGATTTGTGGATGCAGTTCAGCACTGCCTCCTCCTCCTCCTCATCTGCAAGCGAGTTGGAAGGAACCGAGCAGACCATTCCACTAGACGTGCAGATTCTTTGTCCATTTGCTCCGTCTAATCCTACGCTGAAGCTTGTCATGATGTGGTGGTGTGCATCCTCAGCAGCAAAAGCCGAAGGTTTGCAACAAGGAAAGGGCAACACTGGGCTATCAAAGAGCTCTGTATTGACGCTTGTTTGCCAAGTGGTTCCGAAGTGGTAAGTAAATAAGTGGTGCCTACTTGGGTCCTCCTATCACCCGTATCTCAATCTCACAAAACCAGATATCCTAATGGTGCTACGCCAGTGAAGAGCGCACTTCTGCCTAATTAGAGAGCCTGCCACACTGAATTAACGATGGACAACGAGAATTCGGTGTCCGCACAAGGTGCACCCTGCACGTAACTAAAACCAATACACTTCCCTCTGTCAATTGAACCATGAAGCAAAACAGGGATGTAAGTGGGGCAACTCCCATTCACTCATTCCTCCCCTCAATGAAACGCCACAAAATACGCGCCTGTTAGTAATTAGGTAAGGCAAGTAGTTGTTAGCCAACCTAGAGTCGACACTTCCGCCCACTTAACTTAGGAAGATATCAAGCCATTTCACCGCAAGCGAGATAAGGCCTTCCCAGTCCGTTCCACTCAACCACAAATAAATGTGCCGAATTCGTTTATTTGTCACTCAGTGGTTACCCATCAAGAGGTGTCAAACCAATATTAGTTGAGCAAGAATGAGTAGGGTGTGGCGCATTCGCGACACCATGAGTGCGTGCAAGGTAGGTGGAGGTGGTGCAGACAGGCAAGTCATTTATCGCGAGATTGGATGAAGATAGATGGTTTGGAAATGGGCATTGACCGACGCGAGCGTTCAAGCAAGGACAAGCGCGATGCAAGTGAGGAGGAGTCCAAGTATTGCGGAGGCTATAGCAGATCCACTAGTTGTTGCGACTGTTACTTCCTTATGGCCTGTGTAGACAAAGCATTCTGATAATTGTGTCATGCAAGGCATGCCCACCACTGGACAACGAAGTGTTTAGTGATGAGCACTCAAAATAGGCACCCAGTGGTAAACGCAAGCAATGCGCTTGTTTAAGAAAGGCAATTGATGCCTCCTCTGAAAAACGTCGTTAAATAATATCTTTCGTTGTGGTATCTAGAGCATGATCACATGGACTAGCTTACCAGTCTTGAGTGTTCGAATGTCTCTGGTGGAAGTGAAGAATTGCCGTCCATCTTTCAATACTGTCACGGTTGCAATATATAGTGAGTCGGACATCAGTCCGTCAACGGTGACTCTTCCTTGACTGAAGCGTGCAGAATCCGATCTTTCCACACTGGGGTTCGAAGCCATCTCTGCCGTCAGTGTGACTATCATATCGTGTGTGTCCTCCGGATCTAGCTGGTCCCACCTTACCTGAATGGATTGGTTAGTCACAGGACCCCAATAAAAGCAGTTTTGCATAGGATCCGTGTCTACAATTGTATATTTTACAAAAAGTAATGGTGGTAATCAGTCGAGGTGACTGCTCAGCGGTGTTCCCCACATTTGCCTACACTGTTGCAACCGATGAAGTGTGAGGTTACTACTTCTCCACGAAACGAGACTCTGGTGAGTTCAAAGTGAGTGAAAGGAACTATCCAGAGTAAGCGTCCTAAACAATGCGTCTTCCACATACTTAGAGGCAGACAACGCTTTTGAAGAAAAGAGTGCGCGTGGGAGTAGAAATTGCATTAATTAACAAGATGTAGGACTGCATGCCAAGATGAGGATGACCAGTGATGATGGATTAGTGGACATGTCGACCACACTCTCCTACATATAAGAATGACTAAACTGCTCCTTGTAATTGCGCGTTACAGAGAATCCGCTTTGCACTGAGTGCTAAGTACTGGCACACAGTGGTGAACTCAAACAATACATTTGTGTAGAAAGGCAGTCGCTGGTTTCTCTGATAAGTGGCAATGAATAGCATGATGCGGTGTAGTATTTAACTGTAAATTCATAAGTATTAGCTTACCATTGGCCGGTGTATGAATAGTGCTGCTCAATACCAGAATTGTGTTTCCACTTATATTTGCCGTCGCAGTCACAAGATATGTGGCATTGGGCATCAGTTCGTCAAGAGTGGCACTTCCATCGCCGAGTTGCGCAAATGTTGTCTTTGTGTTACTAGGGTCAGAAGTCAGCGCTGCCTTTAATGTGAGCACTTCATGTTCCGCATTATGAAATGCATCCCTATTCCAATTTAGGCCAATGAGCTCAGAAAACACAGGACCCCAAGTGAAGATATCGCGTAATGATTGATGTCCTGTCACTGTCCTCTCTAAAATATGAAAGTGCTAATCGACATAAGTGGTTATCCAGCGGTGCCAGTCACATTTATTTAGGACCGGAGAGCATAATGCCTTCAATATGAGTGAATGCACTACAAATTGTGTTTCCACTTATATTTGCCGTCGCAGTCACAAGATATGTGGCATTGGGCATCAGTTCGTCAAGAGTGGCACTTCCATCGCCGAGTTGCGCAAATGTTGTCTTTGTGTTACTAGGGTCAGAAGTCAGCGCTGCCTTTAATGTGAGCACTTCATGTTCCGCATTATGAAATGCATCCCTATTCCAATTTAGGCCAATGAGCTCAGAAAACACAGGACCCCAAGTGAAGATATCGCGTAATGATTGATGTCCTGTCACTGTTCTCTCTAAAATATGAAAGTGCTAATCGACATAAGTGGTTATCCAGCGGTGCCAGTCACATTTATTTAGGACCGGAGAGCATAATGCCTTCAATATGAGTGAATGCACTACAATGCAACTGCTTTTGATCTGCTTTGAAGCAAAGGCTGTCATGCCACAAATGATATAACGCACATGCTGATAGGATCCAAAGGCAAAAATACAACTTACCGATGGGTTGTTCGTAGGCCGAAGCCAAAACTGCAGCCACTGACACAATGAGGCACAATTGAGACGCCATCTTCACGTCACCAATGTTTTCCATTCACTACTTATGACGTATTTATACGAATGCTGCACACGCATAGCAGCCCATGGCTACACGTCTGTTCTTACGCGATGTGACGTAAAGGTGAAGGTGAAGGACGACCAAATTAGAGAAAACATGCAGAGAATACTCACAACCCACATTGACTTCTGAGCTAATTTTGTCATAGCAATTGTGAATCGACACTATCATGGACGTATTCTTGCACTGTTGGTGAAGTCACGAACAACGAGTGTAGGATGCGACTACAGTAATGGCTTCGTTTTCCCAGTCTGTGAGACTCTCCTATTGAAGGCAAGCGAACTACGTGGCATTTGAGAGAGGCGGCTGTCAGCCCATTTGGAGTCAGGTGGAGGCTAGACCGAATCAATCAAAAGTACTGGCTGACATCGTGGGATTTGCAGTTAGAAGGACTACTTAGGAATTTCTTGAGTCAGAGTGACACTACGCCATTTGGGGATGGTGAGGGAGGCAAAGACGCTTGTCAAAGTGACACGTAGGAGGAGTGACATTGTGCATATACAAACATCCCACCTGTGTAATGCGATGGTCTCCTCCCCTCCTTGCACATCGATGACGGAGGGGGAAGCAGTGTAAAATGGCACTAACAGAATTTTCGTGGCATCTAACACACCAATGTAAATGCTGCGCATGGCTATCCAGCAAAGTCTTCTGCACTTCTTTTCCTCCTCTTTTGGCAGTACGAGACTGGTCGACTACGTTGGGCTCAGACCACACATTACTCATGCTTTGCGCAATTCGCCTGCCATGGCAACCCAGACGAGGTGAAGCCAGTGTAGTCACGTTGGCATTCACATAGACTAGACCATCACACCTGGTGTGATCAACGTCGCCCACACTCCATCTCGTCTCCATCACCAGGTGAGTTGTAACTCACCTACCTACAACAACGTTTACCCTTCTCGAACGGTCTGTGCTCACCATTGAGAGTTCCACCATCTCCATCTTTATCACGCCGCAAACCATCTCATCATCTCTTCGTCCAGTAGCAACAATGCCTTCCCGTAGTCGGTTGTCTTGCTTGCTGTGGACTGATCTGGCTTCGATTACGCATTTCAGTAAAGGTTGGAATAGCACATGTTTGCACCCACAAGGTCGAGTCATTTCACATGTGAAAATAATGCGCATGCGCTTTATGAGTTCAAGTTAAAGTGCGCAGTTTGTTTTTTCATGCAGGAGGGGAGGATGTCAAAGTGAGCTGCCTACACATTTTACTTACTGGTGGATGATGCCTCCTCCTATACACGAACACGTACTTCTCCAACATTTGCTGGGGGGTTTAGCAGAGTCAGGTTGGCCTAGAGCACACAAGTCAACGAAATATTGGACTGGGTTTTCAGTGTTAGGCTAAGGAATAAGTAAGTGGTTTGAGTGGTAATATAGGGGTGGATGGTGTTGAAGGGGTTGAGGAAACATAAAACACATGGCAATGGAGGCGAGGTGGAGTGTGGCCGGCGTTGATCACACCAAATGTGGTGATCTCGTCTCTGTGAATGTAGAGATGGTTCACCTCTCGATGACATGACCCAAACCTTACAGGTCGAATTGGCCTTGCCATAGCCAGTGAACACCTTTAGCAAAATGAGCACCAAATTAGACTTAAATACATACTGGACTTCAGTATTCACAAAATGTAACACTTTGTCTGCTCATTATTTGCAGGCAATGTAACTCCATTTATCAGGTCAAATTATCAAAAGGAAATAAAGCGGGCTAGATGGGAATGCAGTCATTTTGGTCTACCAACTTAAGCATCGTCTGGAGAACTATTTCTCGCCGATTCACTTAAAGTGTTGCACAGGATAGGATGAGTTGGATTTGCCCAACTACGTCTCCCAACGCTTGGAAAAGCACACAGCGTGAGGGCAAGACCCCATGTCTATGTAAACTGTGGCGTTCTTTCCACTGGAAAGAGAAATATCACCCTTGAGGCAGTGAAGGAAAGGAATGGGTGGCGCATTCGCCCTTTCAAAAATCTCTGGTGCCGGAAGTGCCCCACTCTTTATTTATCGTCTTTTTTAGCATTATTTTACCATCGTATGATGAGTGGACCCGCGAGAAAATACACGAACTCGACACATTGATTGGTGGTTTAATGGAAGAAATTGGGAGGGCACTACCTCCTGTGGGGTCGGTAGGCATAAACAAACTGTTTAGTTAAAAGCAATCAGCACCCTCATGGCGGTAAAATCGCTCACTCTCTGTTCATCCCTATTGGAAGGTTTATTCAAATCTTCCACATAACTTATCGCGCGGTATGCTGGAAAACAACAGGCGACACTTGGGTTGTCATAACTAGTCACCATGGTTCATTTGTCCTCGCTTCTATTCCTGGAAGGGGTGCAAAAACAAATGCACCTAGTGAAATAGACAACAATATGAAGCAAAAGTTGTTGTAAGTTATATGGATGAAGGCAACCGATTGCCTGCAAAACACCTTTTGACTAAAAAATGGGTCTAGAATGTATGCGGACACCTCTTTCAAATGCCCTACTACAAACTACTTGTTAAGGTCAAGCTCATCACTTTGAGGACAAAATTTTCAGTCTACTCAGACCTTTGGAATAGGAGAACTTGGTGCCTTCGGTGTTTCAGTACTTTTGCTTACAATATCATTTTTATAAAAGTGGTGGTAGAGTGAAACCGGTTAGCGTAGAAAAACGGAGAAGGATGATAACACGAAACCCTCTCTGTAACTAGTAGAACTGATGTCGTCAGACCTCATTCCCACTGCGTCATGTTTATTCACAAATCGGAGAAGTATCTTTTTAATTTATTTGCTAGTTTATATTCCTGTAACCTTATCTTCGTCTAGAGGTTAGCCTCTAGCGATGCGTGTCAGGCAGGGCTCCGAGTGGTGCATGTCCGCACAATGCCTTGCCAAATGATTTGGTCAACAGCTAAGGAATGAAATTGTTTCCATCACAGTTCATGGCAATAATGGGACCAGTTGCAGGCTGAAGGAAAAATGTAATAGGTAAAATCTTTCTGCAGTGAATAAACAGTAAATGCGCCTTCAATGTAGTTTTCTTCACCATCAGCATGAGCACAGCTATGCTGGAACGCTCTCCTTTATGTACACGGTGCTGTCGCGAGCCAGAAGGGAGGAAGAGAGAGATGAGCCGCATACAATTTTCACCACGTCGCATTGAGAAGAAGTGGTTTGGTAGGTCAGTAGCAGGCGAGCCCATAGGCTGATATTCGTGTGTAGCACTCGTAGAAATGCACCACGGGTTGTGAATGCCAAGTATTTGTGGCGTGAAGATGGGGTTTCAAGTGTGTCTCCTTCTGCTGGCGGTTTCAATTTTGGCTGAAAGCAGCGAAACGGCAGTCAGTAAGTGGCAAATCACATACGAATCTCACTAAAACGAGTTTAAAACCATTTGTTGATACACAACATTTGCATCGACGCAGGCTATAGGCGGTCCCTTTCCAGAGCATCCTATCACCTCGAAGCCATTATTTTGGCATGCAGCAGGGAGATGGAAGCCTTCCCATAATCATCAACCACTATTCTATATTTGCTTCGTTTCGATGGTTACGACGATTCCGAGAGCCGCAATCAGCAGCACTGAGTCGGTGTCGTGTCCCACTAACACTTGCCTTATTTTATGAAAGGAAGAACGCCAAGAGTGAGTCCACTACAAAGACACTTCAAGTGAGGTCTAGTGACTCCTAACTCCATCCACCTAAGTTGGAGTGCGCAAACGCTGAATGATGTACCCGATGGAGTGGTCACAATGGAGGCAGTGTCGGCTGCTGAACCCACATTAGCAGCAGTATTCTAGCACCGAATGTCGGTAAGCTAGTGTATGTGGTTGTGCTGTAAATGCCACTTTGAAGAATGTTTTTCACCGACACTTATTGGAGGAGGCATCCACTGCCTTTCCTTCACGGCAGCGTTGTTCGAGTTCAGCTCTAGGCGTCTAGTATTAGCGTTCACTTCTTAATACTTTATGTTTAAGGAATGTGTATGCTTTGCATGAGATGATTGGCAGAATGTGTTGTTTGCACAGCGCATGAGGAAGTGACGGTCGCAACGACTAGCGGATGTGGCGTAACCTGCGCAATCACTGGCGTCTTCGTCACTTGCATGGCGCTAGTCCTTGACTGAGCGCTCGCGTCGGTCAATGCCAATTTCCAAACCACCCATCTCCATCCGATGCCACGACCCATAACTCGCGTGTTTCTACCGCCTCCTTCCACCTTGCAGGCATGCATGGTGTCGGGAATCCCTCACTCCCTATTAAATCTTGCTTAATTAACATTAGCTTAACATCTCATGATGGACAAGCATTGAGTGGTAAATATACGACTTGAGCGTGTCAAATTCTTGTTTAGTGGAAGAGGCCGGAATAACGTTTTCCTCTGTTTCGGTGAATTGTAAAAAAATCACTAGAAGTGAAATGTACAGTAGTGTGGGCATCTTCACATTCACCCCACAAACTTGACTGCCGTCTCTATACAAGTTTGGTTCATGCAACGTAATGGTGTAACACAATCACTTCTTAATTCTTTACGTTTGAGGAATGTGTATGCTTTGCATGAGATGATTGGCAGAATGTGTTGTTTGCACAGCGCATGAGGAAGTGACGGTAGCAACGACTAGCGGATGTGGCATAACTTGCGTGATCACTGGCGTCCTCGTCACTTGCATGGCGCTAGTCCTTGACTGAGCGCTCGCGTCGGTCAATGCCAATTTCCAAACCACCCATCTCCATCCGATGCCACGACCCATAACTCGCGTGTTTCTACCGCCTCCTTCCACCTTGCAGGCATGCATGGTGTCGGGAATCCCTCACTCCCTATTAAATCTTGCTTAATTAACATTAGCTTAACATCTCATGATGGACAAGCATTGAGTGGTAAATATACGACTTGAGCGTGTCAAATTCTTGTTTAGTGGAAGAGGCCGGAATAACGTTTTCCTCTGTTTCGGTGAATTGTAAAAAAATCACTAGAAGTGAAATGTACAGTAGTGTGGGCATCTTCACATTCACCCCACAAACTTGACTGCCGTCTCTATACAAGTTTGGTTCATGCAACGTAATGGTGTAACACAGTGATTGACTTACTTACCAACTTCACTTTCTGGCCCTCATTTGAGTATCACAAATTTCCCTCTTTGAAACACACATGAAATCTCCATCCTCTTCCATACTGCTAGGGAGGAACAGCACGCACTTGCATGGACTCCCTCCCATTCTGAAGTTTATTCGCGGCTACACCCTTGTGGACATTGCCCCGCAGCGATCGTATCGGAACGGGAATCCCACCGCCTAGAGGTGGCCATGACCTATCGAAGCTTTCCACTAGTCCTCATAACTCCTGGGAGCAAGTCATGCATTGCTTGGACTGATAACACTTTTGCCGGAATTCACTTATTATTTCACTGATATTGACAATCTAGTAGACCAAATGTTGGACAAACTGCATAGTAGCTTTTGCTCCTGCAAAAATTGAACAATTAGAGTAAGCAAAAGCATCTTCCGAGCCGACGTTAAAGCTGAGTTTAACTTATGCGCGAATAAGAGCTTGGACAGCCTACTATTGAATTCGCAATTTGTTCCCAGTATAGCACGCATATCGTTTATTCCTTTAAAATGACGGTCAGAAGAGCCCGCATTGCATTGTGAGCATTTTCTAGTAGTGAATGGGCAAAGGGTTCATGTTTCGTGGAACGGTAAGATCGAAGACGAATTTGAGCCAGGTGTGGCGTTCGTTTTGCTGAGCAAGAAAGGTGGCAAGCGTTAGGCATCCGTAGCCTTGGAACACCAATTTGGAGGTAGCTTCATACTGCAGAAGTACTTGAGTCACCTTTTACAAGCCCTCTAATCATTTAGTCCGGTGGAGTGAGGGAGTGTTCTGTGCTAACGCCGTTTTCGTTTCCTATACTAGCTGGTGTCTTTTGAAGACCGTTTCTATCAAACAAGTTCTGAGGACAAGTGCAGCCGAACAGTGAAAGAACAAGTTTCTCCTGCTTGAAGAGATTAAGTAGAACGTAGAACTTCGACCCTTAAAGCGTCGGGTTTAAGCTTGACAGGTAGCTGGTATTGGGATAAAGGAAAGTTGTGAAGGCACTTGGCTCAATTTCATAGCCACAAATTGGTCATTCAGGTGATTGTTGGCCTGTATTGATGGAATGTGCATCAACATTTTGAGATATATTGCTGTCTGTTTAGCAGCCTCTTTTGACAAAAGAAGATAAATAGACGATGGTGTTTTGTTATGACAGCCTAAGTGTTGCAAGATTCTTCAAACTTTATCACGGGTAATGTAGTAGCACGATTCCGTGGCGCATAACTTGCCTCCTCGTGCACCCCATAATCCAATTCACGTCTTAATCCTATGCACACCCTCTTCGTTCGGAGATGTAAGTGGTCAAGCCAACGTCATCCACTCCTGCACCGCATTCAATCCTCTCTTTCGCATTGCACAGCAAATCTCTTGACCTCCTCCTTACTGTTTCGGCATAGAAGGGAATCTGATGAACTGGGCAGAGACTCAAATTACAAAGTGTGGATGGAATGCTAGCAAAATCGCAAGACAACGAAGAAGGCAAAACCACTGAAGAATCGTTTGTGGTGCAGCGTTGCAAGCATCCCCTCTGAGCCAAATAAGGCTTTTCAAAATGGGTGAGTGCTTAACACTTGATGTTCAGAGAGGCCTCTCTGTCAATCCTATTGCCACGATGGGGATAAGGTCTGCAGAGAAGCAAGAAGGAGAACCACTTGCTGCATTGTCTCCCGCTCGTTTCCAAGGCTACTTACAGCTCCTCTTTACCCTAAAAATTTCAGAACAGCAAATGGACGAAAAGGTGTGTTTTGTGAAGAAGTGGAGCTCAATATAACTAAAGGCCTGATCTGGTGCTATTAATAATCCTGCTCCATTACACCGCAAATAGGGGAACGCATTCTCACTCTGGTCCATCAAAGCACACATCAACGTGCAAATTCGTGCTCGTGTCATTTGGGACTGTTCCACAATGGGATGTCAAGTGAGCATTAAGTAGGCAAGAATGAAGAGGAAGTGGGTCGTTTTCGCCACCATGGATGCCTGCAGGGGAGAAGGAGGTGGTGGAAGAAGGGAAGTAATGGACCGTGTCATCGGATGACTGTGGATGAAAAGGAAGGCTGCAATGACCACGCGAGCCTCCAAGCAAAGACTGTCGCCATGCAAGTGAAGAGGAATACGGTGATTGTAGAAGATATGCTAAACGCACTAGTCGTTGCCACACTGTCTTTCCCATCGCCTGCGAAAAGCAGTCATTCCTCTAATTATGCCATGCAAAGCATGCACATGCCTTCAGCGTGAAGTGTGTGGAGAGCAGTGAAAAGAAGAGGCGTCAAGTGGAGAATTGAAGCAATGCTCTTGAGTGCTAAATGCATTCGATGACTCTATGGATAAAAGTCGGTGGTTACCATCCTCCAATGTGGTCTTTTCAGCACGATTATACGTATTAGCCCACCGGTGGCCAGTGTGGGAATATTTTCGACGCATTCCAGAAGTGGGATTGAATTCAGCACTGCGATCGCAGTAGCAAAGTGCAATGAATTGAGCATCAGTCCATTGATGGTGACCTATCCCTCGCTGATTTACACAAAGGCTGACTTTTGGGATTCGGTGTGAGGAGCCAACACTGCCTTCAACTTAATTTCTCACTCAACTGTTCCATCCAACGCGGTGAATTTAAACACAGGCGAATGGAGTGGAGGCCCACAGGACCCAAATGGAAGCGGTTTTGCAGTGCTTTGTCTCTTGGCATTGGCTATTGGCAAAGTGGGAGAAGTGTAAATCAGTCAACACGACAACTTGGTGGTGTGGAGTACAATTGTCCAGACCGCTGTGACCGACGAAGGGAAGCGAATAAATTGTTGTTAGTAATTATAGGGGGAGGCTTCCAAGTTTCCATGACACGAGAGTCTGCTGAGTTCATAATGGGTGAAAGGACTACCCACCACAAATACTGACATTTCATTTAGAAATATTTTATTTCGACATTGTGTGTTTGTCGACGTTACTTCTTTGTTTGATCAGACAACCGACTCACTTCAATTTGATAGGTTTAACTTGGAAAGAGAATGAAAGTGGGAGTTGTGGTAAGCAGAGGATTTAGTAAAGAAGAAGGAGCATAGGTAGTGTAGCCTGGTCAAACGAAGCCGCTTTTTTAGTGTTCACACCTCATGCATCATTCTGCAGCAATGTTCCCTTCTGCGCCAACACACCCAGTGGAACAGCGACCTCAGTGAGGTCGATGCTGAATTAGTCTAGGGTCCAAAATCTTTGTGCCATATGTTCAGTCAGAGTCCAACGGATTCCGAGTAGGTGAAGTGGTCCCCACTCAACCCTTTTAATAGTAACGCCTTTGGTCTCTGCGATTGTGTTTGACGCTTGACAGGTGATATCCAGCCCACGAAGAAAGGAGGGCAGGATGATGTCCCATTTATCCCCAACCATATATATTACTTCTAAGCACTAGTGTCTTCTCATTTTATATCTTTCCCCTTTTGTCACATGCGCAAGCACTTAACATCTATTTTGGTACAGAAAAGGGCTTTCAACATTCACCAATACTTCCCTTTTCTCTTTACGATCCTTAAGGAAATGGGATAATTTAGAAGGGGAACTCTTGCATTTGAGGAGCAATCACTTGGTTCGATGAGATGGTGGCGACACCCGGCTACACTGTTGATAGACGAGGGAATGACTGAGTGTGAGGGGCTTAGTCAAACCCTCTAGACTTAGCTATGCACGGCAGTTGAGGGCGTCAACTCAAGCGTCAGTGGAGGTTAATCACCGATGCAGTAAATGAGGGCTTCCCCGATGTCGTTCTGGCCAACACGAGGACCACAGGCTTGACTGCAAGCCAGTAAGACTGAGGCCTGTCTTCATCTGGACAAGGTATGGGAAGACGCAATGCGGCATGAAATGCGAACAGAGGAAGATGTTTGTATGTGGGAATATCGCAATGGGTTGTTGGTAAGTGAGAATGTGGAAGAGTCAGTCGCGTCGAGGAGCAGACAATGTTCTTCGAGGGCGTATTAAAACATGACCATGCCGTCGTATTCATTAAAATTAGTAAGCATAAATGACAATGGTGCTCTAAACTGCTCTGCATCGGGTAGTCGCCTCGCCGAACCTACTACGAGTCCATCCCACATGGGCAGTAGTAGTGGTGTAATGCAACCACAGAGAAGGACGTAAAGGTGGCGCAAAACTTACCAACTAATTTTCTTCTCCGAATATCTTCTTTTACTGCCAAAAGCTCCAATGATTTCAGAATGTTCCTTATAACACGCAATCATCTTGACCAGACCCAAATGCGCCTACTCACGTTCGATAAAATGGTCACTAGGTTATCCAGGTAGTTAAGGTACAAAATGCAAAACTGTGAGCCAGGAAAGCATGCTTTGGAAATGGAGAAGATGCAGCCCCGTGTGAGGGTGAAGCAGGAACCACACTCCCGCTCAAGCTCCCACCCCCTCCCTAAGTGTAGAGTGAGGTCTTCACTTCACGAGCGGTGTTTTCTGGCATGAGGTCATATAGTGTCCTGAGAGATAACGACTCTTCTTCCCATGACTCACCAGACCTGCCTCTCACTCATTGGGATTCGCCTGTGACCAACATCTTCTGGCCGCATCGTAAGTGGTAGATCTTGCGCGGTCGTCATACGACTGCCAGTCAAGTTGCCCAATGCACACATACAGGGCAGGAAGATGGTGCTGATGCAATCCACTCGTTTCATCCCTCACCACATTGTGCTTGACGGAGTGCTCTCAATGCCTTCGTTACTCTTCCCTCATGAGGTGCAGCAATCAACGCAAGGAGAGGAAAAGCCTTGCGCTGTAATCTAACCATCTAGACGACTAGTAGAGCTGACACGAAGGTAAGGGGGTAAGTTAATTTGGATTCCTCTTTTCCTGAAGATCTTCCGATGATCTTGGAGTGTCTCTTGCAATAAACAATCTTCTCGCTCACTCCCCAACACAAACCTATCCCCTTTCGTTTAGAGCCTTTGGTTGTCCCATGTCAAAAAGAGAAATAATGACCTGAAAAACAGATTTTACAAAGACCTGCGAGTTGCAACACTTCCCTCCTACTCGTCGTAGCGAAAGGAGCGCGAGTTCACCTGGACAACCTGAATGCACGAGGTGCAGATAAGAAGAAGCAAAGTCTGCCGCCTCACCGTCTACTATTTTCTCCTCATCAATGATAACAAACCGTGCCCTCGTTTACCTCCTCTTCGAGATTAATAGGCTTCCATGTGACCATAATTATGAGGCGAATTATAATCCCTTTTTCCCACAGATTTCATTGCAGCCACTACTCTACCCAACTCAATCTGCTGCATTCTTCGATCAACTGACATTGTCAATGCGACTCGTAAGCTGTGCCCGCATTATTTGAGTCCTAAGGCGTTGATGGAAATTCTTCGTTGCTCTCTACGATTTGTGAGCAAAGCATGTGGTTGTGTGCATGCTATAGCGATGAGCGGAATTAGCAGCGAGTTCCCCATGATAGGGAGAGTGCCGTGCGTTGATTAAGTATCTGTCATAAGTTCTAACCCAAGGGAAACCTAGCCATTTAACACATAAATGTGAAGACGGTGTCGACAAACTATTTTTTAAGACGCGACTAACACCAACACCCTTACGTTGATAAAGAATGCTCCCTCTCTAATCGCCACTATCAAAAGATTTAAATCCCTCCAGCACGCAATGGAATCCTGACGCAAACCAATTTGTGCCCAACTTGGGGAGCATCACCATCGACAAATTCGTTACGACCCAAATTACATGACTCAGCCACTACTTGGTCGCCATTTATTACATGTTGGAAAAGTGTACGCTAGCAATAACGGAGTCACAAGTGAGCACCCATGAAACAGTGTGGAGTGGTCACCTTGACCTCCTCCCCTCTTGCATGTGACAACACCGTGTACTTGAACTTCAATTCAAAATGCGCCTCTGTAAACGCAAGACCAACGCAATTAGAGCTGAATATCTACATCCGAATGCAGATTGGAGGTCTACAAGTGTGTCTACATGGTAGTGCTTTCCATCCACCCATAGTAGCACAAATGATTTAGGTCTGAGCATGTCAACTCAGGAGCCCTTAAGTGAAGTGGAAAGAAGGGGTTGACTGCTGCCTCTTGAAGGCAAACACGTTGATGTACTCTTAGCTACTGCTACTAAAGCACTGGAAGCCACAATGGGAACCTCACGAGCTTCCATGACAAAGTGAGGAGGACTCGCAACAGCGTGCTGGTTGACCAATGCGTCTTGCACATTCCTTGATGGAGCAACGAAGTAGGAGTCAAAGAAGACAGAATGGACAGTGGTCATTGCGCCACGTTGAGAAAATCCGCACGGAATCACATGTCATCCAGTTGAAGTGGCATTGACAAGGCTTTGCAGAACTCAAACCACACTGTGCCAAATTGAGTGCAGTGGATTTGTGGATGCAGTTCAACACTGCCTCCTCCTCCTCCTCATCTGCAAGCGAGTTGGAAGGAACCGAGCAGACCATTCCACTAGACGTGCAGATTCTTTGTCCATTTGCTTCGTTTAATCCTACGCTGAAGCTTGTCATGATATGGTGGTGTGCACCCTCAGCTGCAAATGGCGAAGTGTATACAACGAGGAAAGGGCAACACTGAGCTACCAAAGAACTCTGTATTGACACCCATTTGCCGAGTAGTTCCGAAGTGGTAATTAAGTAATTGGTGCCTACCTGGGTCCTCTTATCATCCCGTATCTTAATCCCATATTGCCAGCATTCCTAATGGTGTTACGCCAGTGAAGAGCGCACTTCTGTTTAATTTGAGAACATGCAACACCGAAATTGAAGATGGACGATGAGCGTTCGGTGTCTGCACCGGGCACAACTTTCACGCTGCTAAAACTACCACAATTCTATCTGTCAATTGAGACATGAAGCAAAACAGGAATATAAGTGGGGCAAATCCCGTCTACTCATTCCTCCCTTCACTGAAACGCCACAAAATACGCGCCTGTTAGTAATTAGGTAGGGTGGATGAATGTTAGCCAAACTAGAGTCGAAACTTCCGTCCATTTAACTTGCGAAGGTTCTAATTCATTTCACCGCAGGGGAGATAAGACCTTACCAGTCTGTTCCACTCAACCACAAATAAATGTGCCGACAGCGTTTATTTGTCACTCAGTGGTTATCCATCAAGAGGTGTCAAACCAATATTAGTTGAGCAAGAATGAGTAGGGTGTGGCGCATTCGCGACACCATGAGTGCGTGCAAGGTAGGTGGAGGTGGTGCAGACAGGCAAGTCATTTATCGCGAGATTGGATGAAGATAGATGGTTTGGGAATGGACATTGACCGACGCGAGCGTTCAAGCAAGGACAAGCGCGATGCAAGTGAGGAGGAGTCCAAGTATTGCGGAGGCTATAGCAGATCCACTAGTTGTTGCGACTGTTACTTCCTTATGGCCTGTGTAGACAAAGCATTCTGGTAATTGTGTCATGCAAGGCATGCCCATCACTAGACAATGAAGTGTTTAGTAATGAGCACTCAAATGAGCGCCCAGTGGTAAACACAAGCAATGCGATTGTGTAAAAGTGTGATCGATGCCTCCTTTGGAAAATATTGATGAAGAATACACCACGGTGTGACATTGAGAGCATAATCACGTGGACTAGCTTACCAGTTTCCAGTGTTCGAATATCTCTGCTGAAATTGAATGATTGCCGTCCATTTTTCAATACCATCACAGTCGCAATATATAGTGTGTCGGGCTTCAGTCCGTCCACAGTGACCTCTCCTACACCGACTCGTGCAGACTCCGATCTTTCCTCTCTGGGGTTAGAAGCCATCTCTGCCGTCAGTGTGACTATCGTATTGTATGTGTCCTCCGGGTCTAGCTGATCCCACCTTACTCGAATGGATTGATTAGTCACAGGACCCCAGTGGAAGAAGTTTTTTACAAAATTTGAGTCTGCAATTGTATAAATTGCAAACAGGATCAGTGTTAATCATCCGAGGTGACTGCTCAGTGGTGTTTCCTACATTTGCCTACACTGTTGCAACTGATGCAGTGTGAGGCCACTACTTCTCCACGAAACCAGACTCTGGTGAGTTCAAGGTGAGTGAAAGGGACTATTCACATAATGCTTTCTGAACAATGCCTCTTCTGATTACTTTGTAAGCAGACCACACTTTCACAGAATGTGGTGGGTGTGGGAGTGAAAATGTTGTTTATTAAGAAGATGCAAGTCTGCATGCCAAGATGAGGGTGACCGATGATGATGGATTAGTGGACATGTCGACCACACACTCAGACCTATGAGAATGACCAAACTGCTCCTTGCAATTGCGCGTTACAGAGAAAACGCTTAGCATTGAGTGCTAGGTATTGGCACACAGTGGTGAAGTCAAAGAATACATTTATGTAAGAAGGGCAGTCGCTATATCTTCTGATAAGTGCCAATGAATAGCATAATGCAGCGTAGTATTTAACTCTAAATTTATAAGCATTAGCTTACCGTTGATCGGTGTATGAATATGTTTTTTTAATACCAGAATTGTGTTTCCACTTATATTTGCCGTCGCAGTCACAAGGTATGTGGCATTGGGTGTCAGTCCTTAAAGAGTGGCACTTCCCTCGCCGAGTTGCGCAAATGTTGTCCTTGTGATATTGGGGTCAGAAATAAGCGCCGCCGTTAATGTGAGAACTTTATCATTATCCTCAGCAAATGCCTCCTTGCGCCAACTTAGGCTAATTTGAGTAGAAAGCGTAGGACCCCAATGAAAGAGGCTGCGTAGTGGTTGCTTTCTTGTCACTGTCCCTTTAAAAAAATAGAACGTGTTAATCAGACCAAAACAGTTTCAAGTGGTGCTAGTCACATTTACCTACAACCCGTGATTATGGTGTCTTCTAACTCAGGGTTTGTACTACATTGCAAGTGCTTATGGCCTGCTTTGAAGCAGAATTGGGAATTAAACAAATGATTTAACACCCATGTTATCAAGATCTGACGGAAAAAGCACAACTTACGGGATGTTGCCTTGTGATTTCCAGCCAAAATTGAAGTCAGCAATAGAATCAAGTACAATTGAGACGCCATCTACACACCACCAATGTTTTCTATTCACAACTCATAACGAATTTATATGAATGCTGCACACGCATATCAGCCTATGGACTTTCAGCTTCTTGACCTTCAAGGTCACCCTCACGCAATGTGATGTGTTGAATTGCGTGAGCCCTCCCACATCCAACTCACACCCAAGCGCCGCCGTTAATGTGAGAACTTTATCATTATCCTCAGCAAATGCCTCCTTGCGCCAACTTAGGCTAATTTGAGTAGAAAGCGTAGGACCCCAATGAAAGAGGCTGCGTAGTGGTTGCTTTCTTGTCACTGTCCCTTTAAAAAAATAGAACGTGTTAATCAGACCAAAACAGCTTCAAGTGGTGCTAGTCACATTTACCTACAACCCGTGATTATGGTGTCTTCTAACTCAGGGTTTGTACTACATTGCAAGTGCTTATGGCCTGCTTTGAAGCAGAATTGGGAATTAAACAAATGATTTAACACCCATGTTATCAAGATCTGACGGAAAAAGCACAACTTACGGGATGTTGCCTTGTGATTTCCAGCCAAAATTGAAGTCAGCAATAGAATCAAGTACAATTGAGACGCCATCTACACACCACCAATGTTTTCTATTCACAACTCATAACGAATTTATATGAATGCTGCACACGCATATCAGCCTATGGACTTTCAGCTTCTTGACCTTCAAGGTCACCCTCACGCAATGTGATGTGTTGAATTGCGTGAGCCCTCCCACATCCAACTCACACCCATATTATCATGTAGGTGAGGGGCGACCAAATTGGAGAAAACATGCAGAGAATACTCACGACACACATTGACTTCTGGGCTAATTTTGGATAGCAATTGTGAATCGACAATGGCATGGACGTAGTCTTGCACTGTTGGTGAAGTCACGAACATCAAGTGTAGGATGTGACTACAGTAATGGCTTTGTTTCACCGTTCTGTGAGACTCTCCCATTAAGGGCAAGCAAACTGCTTGGTTTTAAAGAGAGGCGGCAGTCAGCCTATTTGTAGTCAAGCGGAGGCTGGACTAAATCAATCGAAAGTACTAGCAGACATGGTGACATATGCAGTTAGAAGGAATACTTGGGAATTTCTTGAGTCAGAGTGACACTACGCATCAGTAGTGGAAGGGGAAGAAGTGTTGAATGGCCCGAACAGAAATGTCGTTGCACCTGACACACCAATGCTAAATGCTACACATGGCTATCCAGCAAAGTCTTCTACACTTCTTTTCCTCCTCTGTTGGCAGCAGAGACTGGTCGACCACATTGCTCTCAGACCACATTTTACGCATGCTATGCGCAATCCGTCTGCCATGGCGATCCAGACGAGGTGAAGCCGGTGTAGCCGCGTTGGCATTCACAGAGACGAGACCATCACACCTGGTGTGATCAACGCCGCCCACACCCCATCTCGTCTCCATCACCAGGTGAGTTGTAACTCGCCCACTCACAGCAACATTCACCCTTCTCGAACACTTTGTGCTCAACAGTGAGAGTTCCACCATCTCCATCTTTATCACACCGCAAACCATCTCATCATTCCTTCGTCAGATACCGATAATGCATTCACTTATTTGATTGTCTTGTTTGCTGTAGACTGATTCGGCTTCGACCAAGCCTTTCAGTAAACGTTGGAGAAGCACATGTTTGCACCCATGAGGTCGTATTGTTTCACCTGTGAAAATAATGTGCATGCGCTCTATGAGTTAAAGTGAAAGTGCACAGTATGTTCCCTCATGCAAGAAGAGAGGAGGTGGAGGTGAGCCGCACACACTGTTTACTTATGGGTGAAAGATACGACCTCGTATACACAAACACGTACTTTAGTAACATTTGTTGAGGGGTTTTAACAGAGTCAGGTTGGCGTGGAGCACACAAGTGAACGAAATATTGGAATGGGTTTCCAGTGTTAGACCAAGGCATGGGTATGTAGCTTGAGTCGTGATAGAGAGGTAGATGGTGTTTCTGTCCAGGTAGAACAGGAGAGCTCTCAAGGTATGTTGTTGAGCGTTGTAGGGAGTTGTGATATATAGAATACATGGCGATAGGGAAGAGGCGGTGTGTGGCCGGAGTTGATCAAACCAATTGTGATGGTCTCGATCATGTCAATGTAAAGGTAGTTCACCCTTCGATGGCATGAACCGAACCATACAGGCCACACTGGCGTTGCTATAGTCACCTAATACCTTTAGCAAAATGAGCAGCAAATTAGTCTTGAATACATACTGGGTTCCGGTATTCACAACAGTTAACACCTTGTCTGCTTACTACTTGCAGACAGTACAATAGCCTTTCTCAAATCAAGTAATGAAATGACAATAAATCGGACTGGAGGGGAATGCTATCAGTTTGGCCCACCAACTTAAGCGTCTTCCTGCAAAACTTCTCTCGCTGATTCACTTGAAATGCTGCACAGGATTAATGAGTTTGACTTGTCCAACTGCATCTTCCAAAGTTTGTAAAAGCACACAACGTGAGGGCAGGACCTCATACCTATGTAACACATACCCTCCTTTTCACTAGAAAGCATAGGCGGCGCATTCGCCCCTTCAAGCATCCCTTGTACCGAGGATGTCCCACTCCCCATTCACTCAACTTTACTTAGCATTAACTTAATGTCCTATGGTGGGTAGACCCACACGTTAAGTACACGAATTCTGCACGTTCATTTGTGGTTCAATGGAAGAGAATGGGAAGGCGTTATCGCCTTTGGGGTCGAATGGTTATGGATTGTTGAAAGTGAAATGGGTGAATATGCTGACAGCCTCATCGTCTCTACAAGGGAGGGTAAGGGAATGCGTGCATGGGGGACGACTCATAAATACCTTTATTTTCCGCCGTGACTCATAATGGACAACGAGTAATTAGTCATTCTCGTGGTGGGAAGGCTGTGATCGGTGCGTTCACCAGTCCATCATCATCAGTTATCTCCACCTCAGTGTGATGCGTTCTCCATTTCTGTGGAAGTGTGGTTCTCACTACTGCGGTACCGTTAAGAAATTTGGTATGATTTGACCGCACGGTAGAAGGAGAACGGAAATGAATCGCACACACCTCTCTTTCGATCCTGTCGATTTTCCGATTAAGACGAAAGGTGCTTGTAGGTATGGACAATCTGTTCATTTAAACGCGAACAACACCCTCATGGTGGCAAATATGCTCACCCTCCAACCATCTCTATCGGAAGGTTTATTCAAATTTTACACACCACTCATCTCGTGGTGTGATCAGAAGTGGCTGGTGGCACTTGGGTTGCCATAACTAATCACCATGGTGCATTTGCCCTCCCTTTTTGTTCCCAAAGTGCAGATAAAGGGATCCAGCCGAACAGACAGCAATACGGCACAAAGGCTGCTGCATATTATACGAAATCCGTTTTTGACTGTAAAGATGAGCCTAGAATGTATGCAGACACCTCTTTCAAACATGTACTACCAAATACGCATTGACGTCAAGCTCATCAATTTGAGGTCCAAATTTCCAAAGTCTACTCAGACCTTTAAAGTAGGAGAACTTGGTGCTTCAATGTTTCGGCACTTTGCACACATATCATTTTAGGAAAAGTGGTGGTCAATAGACATCGGTAAGCATGGAAGAACGTAGGAGGATGCGTACACAAACCCCCCAATGTGAAGGCAGACCCTATGCCATAAGACCTCTTTCACGCTACAATATGCATCTAAAAATTTGGAGAAGGATGGATCTAGTCTATTTACTAGTTTATGATTTCTAACTTTATTACGTCTTTAACTTAGCCTCTAGCCATGCGCATCAGCCAGGGCTCTGGGTGGTGCATGTTCGCACAATGCCCTGCCAAATGATTCGGTCCACGGTCTCCGGTTCTCTAAGTCACCTTACTGATATCCAACGATCGTTACTGCTGAGTTCGAGAATGGAGACTTTACCGAAGCAAGCATATTGAATAAAGAAAGGGAGGCAGCCTGCTTGAGTACCATTACATTGTTTCGATATTTTTCTCGTGATGTGATTGGGAGCATACACGACATTTGGGTGGTCATTACTAACAACCATCGTGCAAATGCCGGGCTTATAGACTGTGGAAGGAATGAAGCACTACAAAACAGACACTAGCTGCAGGACAAGGAAACAATAATGACCTCTATGACCTGCTCCACGGCTAAGAAAATGCGGTAAAGAAACATTAAGGCAGACAAGTTGACTTCATCACTTTCCATTGCTTTGCGAGCAATCGAATGGCAGTCTGTGACTGCTGAGGCCAAACTCATCAGTTAAGAGGTCTATTTCCTACATAACTGATAGGTGGAGAGCATTTTTGCCTCTTAGCAGCACAAATGGAAATATTTTTAATCGAAGCCACCACTGTAAAATTCAACACGTGAAAAATCAGCCAAAACTGTGCCAATATTAAATTTGTTCTTTAAGCAGCACAATTTTGGTGGTCTACATTGCCCTAAGAACACATAGCAGAGCTATGAAAGCCTTTTAGCAATAACTGATTGTTATGCAATGTTCGTCCCGTTTCGATGGCTAAAACGATCCAAACAGCCGTAATCAGCAGCACTAGGTAGGCATTTTTCCATTACACATGCCTTACTTTGTTAAAGGAAGAACGCCAAGAGTGGGTTCACTACAAAGACACTTCAAGTGGGTCTAGTGACTCCTCACTCCATCCACCTAAGTTGGAGTACGCAAGCGTTGAATGATGCACCCGATGGAGTAGTTACGTTGGAGGCAGTGTCGGCTGCTGAACCCACATCCACCAAGTCAGTATCTGCGTACGTGAAAGAAGGAGAAGCCACTCTCACAGGACTGACGCCCAACTCATTGTACAATGTGGCTGTGACAGCAGGCTATAAAGGGTACACATTTATGAACTTCACCAGCAGTATTCAAACACCGACTGCTGGTAAGCTAATGTCTGTTGTTATGCTGCAACATGTTATTCATGTTACTCAGCGACGCTTGTCTACCTTGTCTACCTTGTCTACCTTGTCTGCCTTTCCTACACAGCAGCATTGTTCGAGTTCAGCACTAGGCGTCTGATATTAGCGCTTACTTCCTAATCTTCCATGTTTGAGGGATGTGTATGCTTTGCATGAGATGATTGGCAGAATGTGTTGTTTGCACAACGCATGAGGAAGTGACGGTCGCAAAGACTGGCGGATGTGGCATAACTTGCGCAATCACTGGCGTCCTCGTCACTTGCATGGCGCTAGTCCTTGACTGAGCGCTCGCGTCGGTCGATGCCCATTTCCAAACCATCCATCTCCGTCCAATGCCACGACCCATAACTCGGTCTTTCCACCGCCTCCTTCCACCTTGCAGGCATGCATGGTGTCGGGAATCCCTCACTCCCTATTCATTCTTGCTTAATTAACATTAGCTAAACATCTCATGATGGACAAGCATTGAGTGGTAAATATACGACTTGAGCGTGTCAATTTCTTGTTTAGTGGAACAGGCTGGGAAGGCGCGCTCTCGATTTTGGTTGAGTGTGGGAAATTCACTAGAAGTGACGTGTACAAAAGTGCAGGTATCTTTGTGATGGTTGCACAAACTAGACCACCTTATTCACACAAGTGACGTTCACGCAACGAATAGCATATCACAGTGACTAGCCTACTTACCAACTTTCCTACCCGGCTCTCATGTGCGTATCATCAGCTTCCCTCCATCCAACGAACAGAAAATCCCCATCCCCTTCTTGTCTGCTGGCAGGTAGAGAAGGAAGTCGTAATGCCGGGACGGAGATTTAAAGGCTAAATTGGTTCTAACGTAGTCGAGATTTGCACAGCCATGTTGAAGGCCTCTTTGGTGAATTAGTACGTGTGCTGTGAGTCCAATTGTCCCTCACTTCCACAACTGTCACTGTTTGGGCTTTTGGCGCCCACAAGTGCCTTCCTGTCAATTCTGTAGCCATGACAGTAGTAAATTCGATGGCGACTCAATGAGGAACAGCAGCCACTTGCGTGGACTCCTTCCCATTTGAAACCCGTTGGCGGCTACACCTGTGTGGCTATAGCCCCACGGCGGTCGTATCAGGACGGGAATGGCACCGCCCAGCATTGGTCATGCCCTCTCGGAGCATTCAACCAATCCTTAGGAATCTCGAGCATGAATCATAATTTGCTTGGACTGATAGCACTTTGCAGCCACAGTTTATTTTATTCTCTCACTGATGTCTAACATCTGGTAGACCAACTGAATGGTGTCCTTTAGCTTCTACAAAACTTGAACAACTAGAATAAACAAAAGCAGTTACAAGCAGACGTTGAGGAGGAGTTAGACACATGCGCAAATAACAGCTTGCACAGTCTACTGCAGAAAACGTAATTTGCTAAGAATATGGCACGCACCCAACTAATTCTCTTAAAATGACGGAGTGAGTAGCCCACACTTCATTGTGGGCATTTCCTAGTGCTGAATGGGCAAAGGATTCGTGTTTCGTGAACCAGTAAGACGGAAGGCAAATTTGAGCCATATGTGGCGCCCATTTTGCTGAGTAGGAGAAGTGGTAAGCGTTAGGCATCCGTAGCCTTGCAACACAAACTTGGACTTGACTTCATGCTGCAGAAGTACTTGAGTTACGTGTTATAAGTCGCACTACATCTCAACCCTGCAACCAATCAGTCCGGTGAAGTGAGGCAGTGTTTTGGAGGGGTTAGTGCTAACGCCAACATCGCTTCGCATGCTAACTGGTGTCTTTGGAACACCGTTGCTATCAACCAAGTACTGTGAGCAAAAGCAGCCAAACATTGTGAGAAGAGGATTCTCCTACTTGAAGAGATTGAGTAGGGCGTAGAAATTCGGCCCTTGAAGTGATGAGTTTGACGTTGGCACGCGGCTGGTAGCAGGTTAATGGAAAGTGGTGAAGGCAATTGAGATGTCTGCACACCTCCTTGACTCAATCTCATAGCCGAGACGGGTCGTCCAGGTGATTGGTAGTCTTTATTCATTGCTGTCTGCCCAGCTATTCATGTGATTTGCAACAACATTACGAGCCGCATTGCTGTCTGGTCAGCTGAGTTCCTCACATGGAATCCAGGCCCAAATGAGGACAAATGGACCATGGAGATTCGCAATGACAGCCTAGGCGTTGTCAGCTACTTCTAGCCTCATCATGGAAAATGCTGTTGCACAATATCTCAGCGCATGGAATGCTTCCCTCCACCTTCGTGTCAACCTACTGACTGCATTCCGCCGCGCCATCTCCAACTCCACTCTTTTGCATTTGGATAGCTTGATCTGTAAAATGGAAGCATGCTATTTGCAAACAGACAAAGTTGGGTGTGGGGGTGTGTTTTGTGAAGAAGTTGGGCATAATATAAATGGTGGCCTGATCTGGTGCTATTAGTAATCCCGTCCCATTTCACCGCAAATGGGAGAACGCTTTCTCACTCTGGTCCATCAAGCCACACATCTATGCGCAAATTGATGCACTTGTCGTTTGAGACTGTTCCACAATGCAATGTCAAATTAGTGTCAAGTAGGCAAGGGAGAAGAAGAAGTGGGGCATATCGACGCTATAGATGCCCGCAAGGGAGAAGGAAGTGGTGGAAGAAGGTAAGTAATGGACCGTGTCGTTGGATAACTGTGGATGAATATGAAGGCTGCAATGACCACGCGAGCCTCTGAGCAAAGGCTGTCGCCATGCAAGTAAAGAGGAATACGGCGATTGTAGAAGTTATGCCTTACACATTAGTCGTTGCCACACTGCCTTTCTCCATCGCCTATGAGAAGCAGTCGTTCTTCTAATTATGCCACACAAAGTATGCACATCCCTTAAGCGTGAAGTGTGTGGGGATAAGTGTTAAGAAGAGGCGTTAAGCGGAGAACTGAAGCAATGCTCTTGTGCTCGAAAGGCATTCAATGACTCTACTGATAAATGTCGGTGAGCACTATCTTCCAATGTGGTCTTTACAGCACCATCACATAGATAGTGCAGCGTGATCAAACGAAACCGCATTTTTAATGTTCACACCTCATGTATCATTCTCCAGTAATTTTTTCTTCAACGGCGACACACCCAGTGGAATAGCGACCTCAGTGAGATTGATAGTGAATTAGTCTATGGACGAAAATCTTTGTGCCACATGTTCAGGCTGAGTCCAACGGGTTCCGTGTAGGTGAAGCGGTCCCTACTCGACCCTACGATAGCCACGCCTATGGTCTCTCAGATTGTGTTTGACACCTGATAGGTGATCTCCAGCCCACAAAGAAAGGAAGCCACTTAATTTGATGAGATGGTGGCGACATCCGGCTGCACTGTTGATAGACGAGGGAAAGACTGATTGTGAGGGACTTAGTCAACCCCTCTGGACTCAGCTATGCACGGCAGTTGAGGGCGTCAACTACAGCGTCAGTGGAGGTTAATCACCGATGCAGTAAATGAGGGCTTCCCCGATGTCGTTCTGGCCAAAACAAAGACTACAGGCTTGGCTGCAAGCCAGTGAGATTGAGGCCTGTCTTCATCTCGGCAAGGTCTAAGAAGACGCAATATGGCATGAAATGCGATTGGAGGAGGGTGTTTATAAAAAGGAAGATCTCAATGGGTTGTTGGTAAGTGAGAAGGTGGAAGAGTTAGTGGCTTCGAGGAGCAGACAATGTTCTTCGAGGGCGTATTAGAACAAGACCACATTGTCTTAGTCATTGTGATTAGCAAACCTAAATGACAATGGTGCTCTAAACTGCTCTGCATCGGGTAGTCGTCTCGTCGAACCTACTACGAGTCCATCCCACATGTGCAGCAGTGGTGGTGTAATGCAACCACAGAGAAGGACGTAAAGGTGGCGTAAAACTTACCAACTAATTTTCTTCTCCGAATATCTTCTTTTACTGCCAAAAGCTCCAATGATTTCAGAATGTTCCTTATAACACGCAATCATCTTGACCAGACCCAAATGCGCCTACTCACGTTCGATAAAATGGTCACTAGGTTATCCAGGTAGTTAAGGTACAAAATGCAAAACTGTGAGCCAGGAAAGCATGCTTTGGAAATGGAGAAGATGCAGCCCAACCAACTAATTTTCTTCTCCGAATATCTTCTTTTACTGCCAAAAGCTCCAATGATTTCAGAATGTTCCTTATAACACGCAATCATCTTGACCAGACCCAAATGCGCCTACTCACGTTCGATAAAATGGTCACTAGGTTATCCAGGTAGTTAAGGTACAAAATGCAAAACTGTGAGCCAGGAAAGCATGCTTTGGAAATGGAGAAGATGCAGCCCCGTGTGAGGGTGAAGCAGGAACCACACTCCCGCTCAAGCTCCCACCCCCTCCCTAAGTGTAGAGTGAGGTCTTCACTTCACGAGCGGTGTTTTCTGGCATGAGGTCATATAGTGCCCTGAGAGATAACGACTCTTCTTCCCATGACTCACCAGACCTGCCTCTCACTCATTGGGATTCGCCTGTGACCAACATCTTCTGGCCGCATCGTAAGTGGTAGATCTTGCGCGGTCGTCATACGACTGCCAGTCAAGTTGCCCAATGCACACATACAGGGCAGGAAGATGGTGCTGATGCAATCCACTCGTTTCATCCCTCACCACATTGTGCTTGACGGAGTGCTCTCGATGCCTTCGTTACTCTTCCCTCATGAGGTGCAGCAATCAACGCAAGGAGACGAAAAGTATTGCTCTGTAACGTGACCAACTGGACGGCTGGAAGAGCTGGCACAAAGGTAAGGGGGTAAGTTAATTTGGATTCCTCTTTTCCTGAAAACCTTCTGATGACCTCGGAATGTCTCTCGCAATCAACGATCTTCTCGCTCACTCCCCAACACATCCCATCCTCCTTCGTTTAGAGCCTCCATGACTTATCTAGTTGTCCCATGTCAACGAGAGAAATGATGGCCTGGAGGTCAAAAATCACAAAAGCCAGCGAGGTGCACCTCTTCGCTTCCACCCGTCGTAGCGAAAGGAGTGCGAGCTCACCTGGACAGCCTAGGTGCACGAGGTGCAGACAAAAAGAAGCAAAGCCTGCCGCCGTACCGTCCACTATTTCCTCCTCGTCAATGACAACAAATCGTCCTCTCGTTTTCCTCCAACCTCCTCTACCAGATTAATTAGCCTCCATGTGACCATAATTAAGGCGTTCTTCGATCAACTGACATTGTCACTGCGACTCGTAAGCTGTGCCTGCATTATCTGAGTCCTAAGACGTTGATGGAAATTCTTCGTTGCTCTCTACAATCTGTGAGCAAAGCATGTGGTTGTGTGCATGCTATAGCAATGAGCGGCAATAGGTGGGCATTTTAGCAGCGAGTTCTCCATGGTAGTGAGGAGTGCCGTGCGTTGATTAAGTATCTGTCATAAGTTCAAACCAAGGGAACCCTAGCCATTTAACACATAAATGTGAAGACGGTGTCGACAAACTATTTTTTAAGACACGACCAACACCAGCATTCTTACGTTGATAAAGAATTCTCCCTCTCTAATCGCCACTATCAAAAGATTTAGATCTCTTCAACACACAATGGTATCCTAACACAAACTACTTTGTGCCCAACTTGGGGAGCATCACCATCGACAAATTTGTCGCAACACAAATTGCTCGATTTATCCACTGCGTAGTTGTCATTTATTACACGTTGGAAAAGTGTACGCTAGCAATAAGGCAGTCACAAGTGAACACCCATGAAGCAGTGTGGAGTGGTCGCCTTCACCTCCTCCCTTCTTGCATGTGACAACACCGCGTACTTGAACTTCAATTCAAAATGTGCCTATGCAAATGCCTCATCGGATGGCAAGACCGACGCAATTAGGGCTGAATATCTACATCCGAATGCAGATTGAAGGTGCAGACTGGCTGATGGAGTAGATGGACGCGAATATGAAGATCAGTCCACGTTATCCATCTCTATTTGGACCACGTCTACAGGTGTGTCTACATGGTAGTGCTTTCCATCCACCCATAGTAGCACAAATGATTTAGGTCTAAGCATGTCAACACAAGAGCCCCTAAGTGAAGTGGAAAGAAGGGGTTGACTGCTGCCTCTTGAAGGCAATCACGTTCATGTACTCCTAGCTACTGCTACTAAAGCACTGGAGGACACAGTGGGAGCCTTACGCGCTTCCATGGCAAAGTGAGGAGGACTCGCAACAGCGTGTGCGCTGATCAATGCATCTTGCACATTCCCTGATGGAGCAGCGAAGTGGGAGTCAAAGAAGACGATATGGACAGTGTTCATTGCGCCACGTTGAGAAAATCCACAGGAAATTTCATGTCATCCAGTTGAAGTGGCATTGACAAGGCTTTGCAGAACTCAAACCACACTGTGCCAAATTGAGTGCAGTGGATTTGTGGATGCAGTTCAACACTGCCTCCTCCTCCTCCTCATCTGCAAGCGAGTTGGAAGGAACCGAGCAGACCATTCCACTAGACGTGCAGATTCTTTGTCCATTTGCTCCGTCTAATCCTACGCTGAAGCTTGTCATGATGTGGTGGTGTGCATCCTCAGCAGCAAAAGCCGAAGGTTTGCAACAAGGAAAGGGCAACACTGGGCTATCAAAGAGCTCTGTATTGACGCTTGTTTGCCAAGTGGTTCCGAAGTGGTAAGTAAATAAGTGGTGCCTACTTGGGTCCTCCTATCACCCGTATCTCAATCTCACAAAACCAGATATCCTAATGGTGCTACGCCAGTGAAGAGCGCACTTCTGCCTAATTAGAGAGCCTGCCACACTGAATTAACGATGGACAAGTGACACATGGGCTGTCATAACTAACCACCATGGTGCATTTGCCGCATCGTAATTGGTAGATCTTCCGCGGTCGTCATGCGACTGCCAGCCAATTTGCCTGATGCACGCATAAAGAGCAGGAAGATGGTTCTGATGCAATCCACTTGTTTCATCCCTCACGACATTGTGCTTGACAGAGTGCTCTCGATTCCTTCGTCACTTTTCCCTCATGAGGTGCAGGAATTAACACAAGGAGATGAGAAGCATTGCTCTGTAACGTGACCATCTAGACGGCTGGAAGAGATGACACGAAGGTAAGAGGATAAGTTAATTTGGGTTCCTCTTTTCCTGAAAACCTCCTGATGACCTCGGAATGTCTCTTGCCATAAACGATCTTCTCGCTCACTTCTCAACACATCCCATCCTCTGCCGTTGAGAGCCTCCATGACTGATCTAGTTGTCGCATGTCATCAAGGGAAATGGTGACATGGGAAACAGATTTCACAAAGACCAGCGAGGTGCAACACTTCCCTTCCGCCCGTCGTAGCGAAAGGAGCGCGAGCTCGCCTGGACAGCCTGAATGCATGAGGTGTAGACAAGAAGAAGCAAAGTCTGTCGCCGTACCGTCCACTATTTCCACCCCATCAATGATAACAAATCGTTCCTCGTTTGTCTCCAACCTCCTCTTCCAAATTAATAGGTTTCCATGTGACCAAAATATGAGGCAAGTCATAACACTTCTTCCCACAGATTTCAATGTAGCCACTGCTTTACCCGAGTCAGTCTGCTGCATTCTTCGATTAACTGGTATTGACGCCGCAATATTTGAGGCCTAAGACGTTGATGAGATTTCTTCGTTGTTTACTACGATCTGTGGGCAAGGCATGTGATGAGCGGCATTTAGGTGGGCAGGAGTGCCGTGCGTTGATGGAGTATCTATCATCAGCTCCTTCCAGAGGAATCTTAGCCATTTAACACAGAGATGTGAAGACGGTGTTGACGAATCGTTCATCGAGACGCTACCAACACCCTCACGGTGGTAAACATGCTCAATCTCTAATCGTCTTTATCAAAAGTTTTATTGGAATTCCTGCCAAACACAATGGTATCCTGACACAAACCACTTTGTGTCGAATTGTGATTTCAGCACACTGGACAAATTTGTCACCATGATCATCGACAAATTCATCATGGCACGTTACCCAAATCACACACTACTTCTTCGCCTTTTGTTAAACGTTGGAAAAGAGCATGTAGGCAATAACGGAGTCGCATGGGAAAACATGTGAAACAGTGTGGAGTGTTCAACTTGACCTACTCCCTTCCTGCATGTGCGAACACAGTGCACCTTAACTGCAATTCAAAATGTGCCTCTGTAAATGCCTCGTCGGATGGCAAATCTACCCACATTGGAGCTGAATATCTACATCCGAATGCGGATTGAAGGTGCAGATTGGAAGCGAGCACGCGTCGGGCTGATGGAGAAGATGGACGCAAATATGAATTCCAGTCTATATTACCCAACTCTATTTGGACCACGTCCACAGGTGTGTCTACATGGTGGTGCTTTTCATTTACCCATAGTAGCACAAATGATTTGGGTCTAAGCGTGTCAGCTCAAGAGCCCTTGAGTGAGGTGGAAAGAAGGGGTTGACTGCTGCCTCTTGAAGGCAATCACGTTAATGTTCTCTTAGCTACTGCGACTAAAGCGTTGTAAGACACGGTGCGAACCTCACGAGCTTCCATGGCAAAGTGAGGAGGACTCTCAACAACGTGCTAGCTGATCAATGCGTCTTGCACATTTCTTGATGGAGCAGCGTAATAAGAGTCAGAGAAGACAGGATGGACAGTTGAAGTGGCATTTACGAGGCTCTGCAGAACTCAAACCACACTGTGCCAAATTGAGTGCAGTGGATTTGTGGATGCAGTTCAACATTGCCTCCTCCTCCACTAGACGTGCAGATCATTTGTCCATTTGCTTCGTTTAATCCTACGCTGAAGCTTGTCATGATGTGGTGGTGTGCATCCTCAGCTGCAAATGGCGAAGTGTATGCAACGAGAAGAGGGCAACACTGAGTTATCAAAGAACTCTGTATTGACACCCGTTTGTCGAGTGGTTCGAAGTGGTAAGTAAATAAGTGGTGCCTACCTGCGTCCTCTTATCACTCCATATCTCAATCTCACATTACCAGCTTTCCTAATGGTGCTACGGCACTCGAAAGCGCCCTTTTGCGTAATTAGAGAGCCTGCCACACTGAATTAACGATGGACAACGAGAATTCGGTGTCCGCACAAGGTGCACCCTGCACGTAACTAAAACCAATACACTTCCCTCTGTCAATTGAACCATGAAGCAAAACAGGGATGTAAGTGGGGCAACTCCCATTCACTCATTCCTCCCCTCAATGAAACGCCACAAAATACGCGCCTGTTAGTAATTAGGTAAGGCAAGTAGTTGTTAGCCAACCTAGAGTCGACACTTCCGCCCACTTAACTTAGGAAGATATCAAGCCATTTCACCGCAAGCGAGATAAGGCCTTCCCAGTCCGTTCCACTCAACCACAAATAAATGTGCCGAATTCGTTTATTTGTCACTCAGTGGTTACCCATCAAGAGGTGTCAAACCAATATTAGTTGAGCAAGAATGAGTAGGGTGTGGCGCATTCGCGACACCATGAGTGCGTGCAAGGTAGGTGGAGGTGGTGCAGACAGGCAAGTCATTTATCGCGAGATTGGATGAAGATAGATGGTTTGGGAATGGGCATTGACCGACGCGAGCGTTCAAGCAAGGACAAGCGCGATGCAAGTGAGGAGGAGTCCAAGTATTGCGGAGGCTATAGCAGATCCACTAGTTGTTGCGACTGTTACTTCCTTATGGCCTGTGTAGACAAAGCATTCTGGTAATTGTGTCATGCAAGGCATGCCCATCTCACTGGACAATGAAGTGTTTAGTGATGGGCACTCAAAATGGGGACCCGGTGGTAAATGCGAACAATATGCTTGTGTAAGAAATGCAGTCGATGCCTCCTCTGTTAAATGTTGGTGAAAAATACACCGCGATGTGACATTGAGAGCATGATCACGTGGACTAGCTTACCAGTTTCCAGTGTTCGAATGTCTCTGCTGGAATTGAAGAATTGCCGTCCATCTTTCAATGCTATCACAGTCGCAATATATAGTGTGTCGGGCTTCAGTCCGTCAACAGTGACCTCTCCTTCACCTAAGCGTACAGACTCAGATCTTTCCACACTGGGCCTGGAAGCCATCTCTGCCGTCAGTGTGACTATCGCATTGCGTGTGTCCTCCGGGTCTAGCTGATCCCACATTACTTGAATGGATTGATTAGTCACAGGACCCCAGTGGAGGATGATTTCCATAGCATCTTCGCCTGCAATTGTATAATTTACAAAACAGGATTAGTGCTAATCAGCCAAGGTGATTGCTCAGTGGTGCTCCCCACATTTGCCTACACTGTTGCGACCGATGAAGAATGAGGTTACTACTTCTCCACGAAACGAGACTCTGGTGATTTCAAAGTGAGTGAAGGGGACTATACAGAGTAAGCGTCCTGAACAATGCTTCATTTACTTGCCTAGATGCAGACCACACTTTCACAGAATGTGGTGGGTGTGGGAGTGTAAATGTTGTTTATGAAGAAGATGCAAGTCTGCATGCCAAGATGAGGATGACCGATGATGATGGATTAGTGGACATGTCGACCACACACTCCCACCTATGAGAATGACTAAACTGCTGCTTGTAATTGCTTGTTACAGAGAAAACGCTTAGCATTGCGCGCTAAGTATTGGCACATGGTGGTGAAGTCAAAGAATACATTTGTGTAAGAAGGGCAGTCGCTGTTTCCTCTGATAAGTGCCAATGAATAGCATAACTGTAAATTCATAAGCATTAGCTTACCGTTGGCCGGTGTATGAATAGTATTGCTCAAAACCAGAACTGTGTTTCCACTTATATTTGCCGTCGCAGTCACAATGTATGTGGCATTGGGCGTCAGTCCTTTAAGAGCGGCACTTCCATCGGTGAGGTTCGCAGATGTTGTCATTGTTTTGTTGCGGTTGGAAGTCAGCGCTGCCTTTAATGTGAGCACTCCATAAAAGGGACGAAACGCCCTAGGTTCTCAAGTTAGGCCACTGGAGTCAGATGTCACAGGACCCCAAACGAAGATGTCACGTAGTGATTGATGTCCTACCACTGTCCTCTCTAAAAGTACAAAAGTGCTAATCGGCTTAAGTGGTTATCCAGTGGTGCCAATCACACTTTATCCAGGACCTGAGAGCATAATGCCTTCAATATGAGTGAATGCACTACAATGCAACTGCTTTTGATCTGCTTTGAAGCAAAGGCTGTCATGCCACAAATGATATTACACACATGCTGATATGATTCAAAGGTAAAAATACAACTTACTGATGGGTTGTTCGTAGGCCGAAGCCAAAACTGCAGTCGCTAACACAATGAGGCACAATTGAGATGCCATCTTCACACCACCAATGTTTTCCATTCACAGCTCATGACGTATTTATACGAATGCTGCACACGCATATCAGCCTATGGGCTCTCTACTTGCTGAACTACAAGGCCACTCCCACGCGGTGTGACGTGTTGAATTGACTGATGCCTCCCACATCCAACTGCCGCGCTTCTCATCCTAGAGGTGAAAAGTGACCAGACATGGGAAAACCTACAGAGAAGACTCACGTCGCGCATTGACTTCTGGAGCAATGCTGCGAGGGCATATGTGAATCTAGAGTATCATGGACGTATTCTTGTACTGTTAGTGGACTCATTAACACTAAGTAAAGGATACAGATTCAGCTGTGGCTCCATTACCCTTATCTGTGAGACTTTCCTTATGAGCACATGCAAAAGTGCTGTTTATAATGAAAGGTAGCGGTTAGTTCACATGCAGTCAGGCAGACATTAGACTAAATCAATCAAAATACTAGCTCACATCGCAGCAGTCACAATTAGAAGGCATGCTTTGGAATGATCTTGAGACCGAGTGGTCCTACTCCATTTCGAGATGATGAGGGAGGCAAAGACGCTTGTCACGTCAAATCGACAAGTCAAAAGTGCAAGAATGTGAGTGTGAGTGGAAAAAATGCCATTGTACATGGACGAATATTTCACCTGTGTGGTGCGATGGTGTCCTCTCCTCCTTGCACACCGCTAACGGAGGGAGAAGTTGTATTGAGTGGCAACAACAGAAATGTCCTGACACCAATGCTAAATGCCACACATGGCTCTCCAGCAAAGCCTTCTGCACTTCTTTTCCTCCTCTGTTGGCAGCACGAGACTGGTCGAACACATTGCGCTCAGACCACATTTTACGCATGCTTTGTGCAATCCGTCTGCCATGGCGATCCAGACGAGGTGAAGCCGGTGTAGCCGCGTTGGCATTCACAGAGACGAGACCATCACACCTGGTGTGATCAACGCCGCCCACACCCCATCTCGTCTCCATCACCAGGTGAGTTGTAACTCGCCCACTCACAGCAACATTCACCCTTCTCGAACACTTTGTGCTCAACAGTGAGAGTTCCACCATCTCCATCTTTATCACACCGCAAACCATCTCATCATTCCTTCGTCAGATACCGATAATGCATTCACTTATTTGATTGTCTTGTTTGCTGTAGACTGATCCGGCTTCGATCAAGCCTTTCAGTAAACGTTGGAGAAGCACATGTTTGCACCCATGAGGTCGTATTGTTTCACCTGTGAAAATAATGTGCATGCGCTCTATGAGTTAAAGTGAAAGTGCACAGTATGTTCCCTCATGCAAGAAGAGAGGAGGTGGAGGTGAGCCGCACACACTGTTTACTTATGGGTGAAAGATACGACCTCGCATACACAAACACGTACTTTAGTAACATTTGTTGAGGGGTTTTAACAGAGTCAGGTTGGCGTGGAGCACACAAGTGAACGAAATATTGGAATGGGTTTCCAGTGTTAGACCAAGGCATGGGTATGTAGCTTGAGTCGTGATAGAGAGGTATATGGTGTTTCTGTCCAGGTAGAATAGGAGAGCTCTCAAGGTATGTTGTTGAGCGTTGTAGGGAGTTGTGATATATAGAATACATGGCGATAGGGAAGAGGCGGTGTGTGGCCGGAGTTGATCAAACCAATTGTGATGGTCTCGATCATGTCAATGTAAAGGTAGTTCACCCTTCGATGGCATGAACCGAACCATACAGGCCACACTGGCGTTGCTATAGTCACCTAATACCTTTAGCAAAATGAGCAGCAAATTAGTCTTGAATACATACTGGGTTCCGGTATTCACAACAGTTAACACCTTGTCTGCTTACTACTTGCAGACAGTACAATAGCCTTTCTCAAATCAAGTAATGAAATGACAATAAATCGGACTGGAGGGGAATGCTATCAGTTTGGCCCACCAACTTAAGCGTCTTCCTGCAAAACTTCTCTCGCTGATTCACTTGAAATGCTGCACAGGATTAATGAGTTTGACTTGTCCAACTGCATCTTCCAAAGTTTGTAAAAGCACACAACGTGAGGGCAGGACCTCATACCTATGTAACACATACCCTCCTTTTCACTAGAAAGCATAGGCGGCGCATTCGCCCTTTCAAGCATCCCTTGTACCGAGGATGTCCCACTCCCCATTCACTCAACTTTACTTAGCATTAACTTAATGTCCTATGGTGGGTAGACCCACACGTTAAGTACACGAATTCTGCACGTTCATTTGTGGTTCAATGGAAGAGAATGGGAAGGCGTTATCGCCTTTGGGGTCGAATGGTTATGGATTGTTGAAAGTGAAATGGGTGAATATGCTGACAGCCTCATCGTCTCTACAAGGGAGGGTAAGGGAATGCGTGCATGGGGGACGACTCATAAATACCTTTATTTTCCGCCGTGACTCATAATGGACAACGAGTAATTAGTCATTCTCGTGGTGGGAAGGCTGTGATCGGTGCGTTCACCAGTCCATCATCATCAGTTATCTCCACCTCAGTGTGATGCGCTCTTCATTTCTGTGGAAGTGTGGTTCTCACTACTGTAGCACTGTTAAGAAATCTGGTATGATTTCACCGCATGTTGGAAGTAGAACGGAAATGAATGGCACATACCTCTCCTTCAATTCTGTCGTCTTTCCGATTAAAACGAAAGGTGCTTGTAGGTATAGACAAACTGCTCATTTGAACGCGCACAACACCCTCATTGTGGCAAATATGTTCACTCTCTCAATCTCACTCTCTCTCACACTCTATTCAAATTTTCCACACCACTTGTCTCGTGGTGTGATCAGAAGTGGCTGGTGGCACTTGGGTTGTCATAACTAATCACCATGGTGCATTTGCCCTCCCTTTTTGTTCCCAAAGTGCAGATAAAGGGATCCAGCCGAACAGACAGCAATACGGCACAAAGGCTGCTGCATATTATACGAAATCCGTTTTTGACTGTAAAGATGAGCCTAGAATGTATGCAGACACCTCTTTCAAACATGTACTACCAAATACGCATTGACGTCAAGCTCATCAATTTGAGGTCCAAATTTCCAAAGTCTACTCAGACCTTTAAAGTAGGAGAACTTGGTGCTTCAATGTTTCGGCACTTTGCACACATATCATTTTAGGAAAAGTGGTGGTCAATAGACATCGGTAAGCATGGAAGAACGTAGGAGGATGCGTACACAAACCCCCCAATGTGAAGGCAGACCCTATGCCATAAGACCTCTTTCACGCTACAATATGCATCTAAAAATTTGGAGAAGGATGGATCTAGTCTATTTACTAGTTTATGATTTCTAACTTTATTACGTCTTTAACTTAGCCTCTAGCCATGCGCATCAGCCAGGGCTCTGGGTGGTGCATGTTCGCACAATGCCCTGCCAAATGATTCGGTCCACGGTCTCCGGTTCTCTAAGTCACCTTACTGATATCCAACGATCGTTACTGCTGAGTTCGAGAATGGAGACTTTACCGAAGCAAGCATATTGAATAAAGAAAGGGAGGCAGCCTGCTTGAGTACCATTACATTGTTTCGATATTTTTCTCGTGATGTGATTGGGAGCATACACGACATTTGGGTGGTCATTACTAACAACCATCGTGCAAATGCCGGGCTTATAGACTGTGGAAGGAATGAAGCACTACAAAACAGACACTAGCTGCAGGACAAGGAAACAATAATGACCTCTATGACCTGCTCCACGGCTAAGAAAATGCGGTAAAGAAACATTAAGGCAGACAAGTTGACTTCATCACTTTCCATTGCTTTGCGAGCAATCGAATGGCAGTCTGTGACTGCTGAGGCCAAACTCATCAGTTAAGAGGTCTATTTCCTACATAACTGATAGGTGGAGAGCATTTTTGCCTCTTAGCAGCACAAATGGAAATATTTTTAATCGAAGCCACCACTGTAAAATTCAACACGTGAAAAATCAGCCAAAACTGTGCCAATATTAAATTTGTTCTTTAAGCAGCACAATTTTGGTGGTCTACATTGCCCTAAGAACACATAGCAGAGCTATGAAAGCCTTTTAGCAATAACTGATTGTTATGCAATGTTCGTCCCGTTTCGATGGCTAAAACGATCCAAACAGCCGTAATCAGCAGCACTAGGTAGGCATTTTTCCATTACACATGCCTTACTTTGTTAAAGGAAGAACGCCAAGAGTGGGTTCACTACAAAGACACTTCAAGTGGGTCTAGTGACTCCTCACTCCATCCACCTAAGTTGGAGTACGCAAGCGTTGAATGATGCACCCGATGGAGTAGTTACGTTGGAGGCAGTGTCGGCTGCTGAACCCACATCCACCAAGTCAGTATCTGCGTACGTGAAAGAAGGAGAAGCCACTCTCACAGGACTGACGCCCAACTCATTGTACAATGTGGCTGTGACAGCAGGCTATAAAGGGTACACATTTATGAACTTCACCAGCAGTATTCAAACACCGACTGCTGGTAAGCTAATGTCTGTTGTTATGCTGCAACATGTTATTCATGTTACTCAGCGACGCTTGTCTACCTTGTCTACCTTGTCTACCTTGTCTGCCTTTCCTACACAGCAGCGTTGTTCGAGTTCAGCACTAGGCGTCTGATATTAGCGCTTACTTCCTAATCTTCCATGTTTGAGGGATGTGTATGCTTTGCATGAGATGATTGGCAGAATGTGTTGTTTGCACA
>LWMJ02000245.1:67157-93529 GCA_001693035.2 Taenia asiatica
TGGAGTCAGAAGACACAGGACCCCAAACGAAGATGTCACGTAGTGTTTGATGTCCTACCACTGTCCTCTCTAAAAGTACAAAAGTGCTAATCGGCCTAAGTGGTTATCCAGTGGTGCCAATCACATTTATTTAGGACCTGAGAGCATAATGCCTTCAATATGCGTGAATGCACTACAATGCAACTGCTTATGAACTGCTTCGAAGCAATGGCTGTCATGCCACATATGAAATTACACACATGCTGATATGATTCAAAGGTAGAAATACAACTTACCGATGGGTTGTTCGTAGGCCGAAGCCAAAACTGCAGTCGCTAACACAATGAGGCACAATTGAGACGCCATCTTCACACCACCAATATTCTCCATTCACAACTCATGACGTATTTATACGAATGCTCTACACGCATGCCGGCCTATGGGCTACAAGTACACTCTTACGCGATGTGACGTAAAGGTGAAGGTGAAGGTGAAGGACGACCAAATTAGAGAAGACGTGCAGAGAAGGCTCAAGACACACATTGACTTGTGGGCTAATTTTACGATAGTAATATTATCATGAACGTATTCTTGCACTTTTGGTGAAGTCGCGAACAATGAGTGTAGGATGTGACTACAGTAACGGCTTCGTTTCTCCGTTCCGTGAGACTCTCCTATTGAGGGCAAGCAAACCACGTGGTATTAGAGAGAGGCCGCAGTCAGCCTATTTGTAGTCAGGCGGAGGCTGAACTAAATCAATCAAAAGTGCTAGCTCACATCGTGGCATTTACAGTTAGGAGGACTACTTGCGAATTCCTAGAGTCAGAGTGACACTACGCCATTTGATGATGGTGAGGGAGGCAAAGACGCTTGTCAAATTGACACTTAGGAGGAGTGACATTGTACATAAACAAACATCCCACCTGTGTGGTGCGATGGTCCCCTCCCCTCCTTGTACACCGCTAACGGAGGGAGAAGTGGTATTGAGTGGCACCAACAGAAATGTCGTGGAATCTAACACACCAATGCTAAATGCCACACATGGCTATCCAGCAAAACCTTCTGCACTTCCATTCCTCCTCTTTTGGCAGCACGAGACTGGTCGACTACATGTCGCTTGGACCACATTTTACGCATGCTTCGCGCAATCCGTCTGTCATGGCAATCCAGACGAGGTGAAGCCCGTGTAGCCACGTTGGCATTCACAGAGATGAGACCATCACACCTGGTGTGATCAACACCGCCCACACCCCATCCCCTCACCATCACCATGTGAGTTGCAACTCACCTGCTCACAACAGCATTCATCCTTCTCGAACGCTTTGTGCTCACCATTGAGAGTACCACCATCTCCATCTTTATCACACCGCAAACCATCTCATCATTCCTTCGTCTGATAGCGATGATGCATTCATTTATTTGATTGTCTTGTTTGCTGTAGACTGATATGTCTTCGATTATGCCTTTCAGTAAACGTTGCAATAGCACACGTTTGTGCCCACGAGGTCGTATTGTTTCACCCATGAAAGTAATGTGCATACGCTCTATGAGTTAAAGTGAAAGTGCACAGTATGTTTCCTCATGCAAGAAGAGAGGAGGTGAAGTTGAGCCGCACACACTGTTTACTTATGGGTGAAAGATACGACCTCGTATACACAAACACGTACTTTAGTAACATTTGTTGAGAGGTTTTAACAGAGTCAGGTTGGCGTGGAGCACACAAGTGAACGAAATATTGGAATGGGTTTCCAGTGTTAGACCAAGGAATGAGTAGGTGGTTTGAGTCGTGATAGAGATGTAGATGGTGTTTCTGTCCAGGTAGAACAGGAGAGCGTTCAAGGTAGGTGGGTGGGTGGGTGTTGTAGGGAGTGGGGAATTATGGAATACATGGCGGCAGAGACGATACGATGTGTGGGTGGCTTAGATCATACCAAGTGTGATGGTCTCGTTTCTGTGAATGTCTTTATATCTCCTTCCCATTGCGACTTGTTTATTCGCAATTTGGAGATGGGTGATTCTAAGTCGTTCATTAGTTCATGGTTTTCTAGCCTTATTTTCGTCTTCAGGTTAGCCTCTATCGATGCTCGTCAGGCATGGCTCTAAGTGGTGCATGCTCGCACAATGCCCTGCCAAATGATTTGGTCTACAGCCTCCAATTGTCAAAGCCATCTTACTGATACAGCGGTCGTTACTGCTGAGCTCGAGNTAGATGGTGTTTCTGTCCAGGTAGAACAGGAGAGCGTTCAAGGTAGGTGGGTGGGTGGGTGTTGTAGGGAGTGGGGAATTATGGAATACATGGCGGCAGAGACGATACGATGTGTGGGTGGCTTAGATCATACCAAGTGTGATGGTCTCGTTTCTGTGAATTTCTTTATATCTCCTTCCCATTGCGACTTGTTTATTCGCAATTTGGAGATGGGTGATTCTAAGTCGTTCATTAGTTCATGGTTTTCTAGCCTTATTTTCGTCTTCAGGTTAGCCTCTATCGATGCTCGTCAGGCATGGCTCTAAGTGGTGCATGCTCGCACAATGCCCTGCCAAATGATTTGGTCTACAGCCTCCAATTGTCAAAGCCATCTTACTGATACAGCGGTCGTTACTGCTGAGCTCGAGTGTGGGGACTTTACCGGGGCAGACATATCGAATGAAGAGAGGGAGACAGCGCGCTTGAGTGCCATTAAATTACGTCTTGATATTTCCTCGCGACGTGATTGGAAGCACACACGACATTTGGGTGGTCATAACTAGTCACCATGGTGCACGTGTTGGCCCTATGGACTGTGGAAGGAATGAGGCCCTACAAAGCAGACGTTAGTTGCAGGACGAGAAAACGGTGGTGAACAATCACGTCTCTAACCTGCTCTTCGACTAGAAAAGTGCGGCAAAGGAACATTAAGGCAGAAAAGGTGACTTCATTGCTTTTCACTTCTTTGCAAGCAGTGGGATGGCAGTCCGTAACCACTGAGGCCAAACACATCAGCTAAGAGCTCAACTTTTTATGATACTTATAGCTGGGCAGCTTTAGTTGTCTGTCAGCAGCACGAATGGAAATATTTTGGAAGCGGAACCACCACTGTCAAGATGCAACACGCAAAAGTCCAGCAAAACCTGTTTCAATTTCAAATATCCACTTCCAGCAAAGCAATTCTGGTGGTTTACATCGCCCATAGGCCACATCTCACAAATGCCTGTGCAACCCGTCTGCCATGGTGATGCAGATGAAGTCAAGCACGTGTCGCCACGCTGGCGGTCATTGAAACGCCTCCTGCATCTTTGTTGTGGTCAACACCACTCACTCACTTTTCGTTTCCATTGACGGGTGGTTTGTAACTCCTAATTCGCCATTGACACCCACCCATATTGGACCGTCTGTGCTCAACCTTGAGAGCATTACCACCTCCTTCTCTACCACGCTCAAAATCATCGCATTATGCTTTGGTTTGACACTGACATAGCATCTCGTTAAACCCTTTCAGTAAGCGTTTGAAGAGCACAGGTTTGCATAAACGGGGTCGCATCATTTACCCGTACGCAGTGTATGCATTTCATCTTGACCTTGTCCCTTCTTGCGTGTGAAAACACTGTGTAGAGAAGGGAGAGCATTCAAGCATGGCGATGCTCACGCCGACAATGAATAGGATCTTATTGAACATGTTTGTATCGATCATTTATATAAAAGCACTTCTCCTCTTCCTTCCTCTCTTCAATCTGCAGTTAGATCCAGCGGGGAATGCCACCCTCCTCGAAATTAACACCTGAACGCTGAAGATAAGGCGACTACAGCTTTCGGTCTAGTCCGCCTTTGTCGCGATCGAATCACGCATGCTCCTGCTCTCAGCTAAGCAATAAAATTCATTCTATCAACATCGGCCCAAATGCAGGCTGATGTAGGAGAAATGAAAGAAACAACTTCCCAATGATAGAACGGTGAATGCACCCTCAATGGAATTCTCTTCAATATCAGCATGAGCATCGCTATGCTTGAAAGCTCTCTTGTATGCACACGGTGTTGACGCGAGCCAGAAGGGAGGAGGTCAAGGTGGGTCGCGTACACTGTTTTCTTACGGGTGAAGAGATACCACGACATAGTGACAAATGTGTACTTTTCCACCACGTCGCATTGGGCAGAAGTGGCCTACTGGGTCAGTAACAGGCGAGCCCATAGGTTGATATGCATTTGACACTGACATAGCATCTCGTTAAACCCTTTCAGTAAGCGTTTGAAGAGCACAGGTTTGCATAAACGGGGTCGCATCATTTACCCGTACGCAGTGTATGCATTTCATCTTGACCTTGTCCCTTCTTGCGTGTGAAAACACTGTGTAGAGAAGGGAGAGCATTCAAGCATGGCGATGCTCACGCCGACAATGAATAGGATCTTATTGAACATGTTTGTATCGATCATTTATATAAAAGCACTTCTCCTCTTCCTTCCTCTCTTCAATCTGCAGTTAGATCCAGCGGGGAATGCCACCCTCCTCGAAATTAACACCTGAACGCTGAAGATAAGGCGACTACAGCTTTCGGTCTAGTCCGCCTTTGTCGCGATCGAATCACGCATGCTCCTGCTCTCAGCTAAGCAATAAAATTCATTCTATCAACATCGGCCCAAATGCAGGCTGATGTAGGAGAAATGAAAGAAACAACTTCCCAATGATAGAACGGTGAATGCACCCTCAATGGAATTCTCTTCAATATCAGCATGAGCATCGCTATGCTTGAAAGCTCTCTTGTATGCACACGGTGTTGACGCGAGCCAGAAGGGAGGAGGTCAAGGTGGGTCGCGTACACTGTTTTCTTACGGGTGAAGAGATACCACGACATAGTGACAAATGTGTACTTTTCCACCACGTCGCATTGGGCAGAAGTGGCCTACTGGGTCAGTAACAGGCGAGCCCATAGGTTGATATGCGTGTGTAGCACTCGTATAAATGCACCATGGGTCGTGAATGCCAAGCATTAGTGGTGTGGAGATGGGGTTTCAAGTGTGTCTCCTCCTACTGGCGGTTTCGGTTTTGGCCGGAAGCAGCGAAACAGCAGTCAGTAAGTGCAATTCACATTTGAATCTCACCAGCACGAGTTTAAAACCATTTGTTGAATCACAACACTTGCTTCGATGCAGGCTATAAGCAGTCCCATTCTAGTGCATCCACACATTTTATAAACGTCATACTAGCACATAGTAGAGAGATGGAAGCCTCCCCTAATCATCAACCACCATTTACATATTCACTTCGTTTCGATGGTTACAACGATTCTGGCAGCCGCAGTCAGCAGCACTGAGTCGGTATCGTGTCCCACTAACACTTGCCTTATTTCGTTAAAGGAAGAACGCCAAGAGCGAGTTCACTGCAAAGATACTTCAAGTGGGGTCTAGTGACTCCTCACTCCATCCACCTAAATTGGAGTGCGCAAGCGCTGAATGATGCACCCAATGGAGTGGTCACAATGGAGGCAGTGTCGGCTGCTGAACCCACATCCGTCAAGTCAGTATCTGCGTACGTGAAAGAAGGCGAAGCCACTCTCACAGGACTGACGCCCAACTCATTGTACAATGTGACTGTGACGGCAAGCTATGAAGGGTACACTTTCATCAACTTCACCAGCAGCATTCAAACACCGATTGCCGGTAAGCTAGTGTATGTGGTTGTGCTATAAATGCTAATTTGAGGAATGTTACTCACTGACGCTTATGGGAGGAGGCATCCACTGCCTTTCCTTCACGGGAGCGTTGTTCGAGTTCAGCACTAGGCGTCCAGTATTAGCGCTCACTTCTTAATTCTTTACGTTTGAGGAATGTGTATGCCTTGCATGAGATGATTGGCAGAATGTGTTGTTTGCACAGCGCATGAGGAAGTGACGGTCGCAACGACTAGCGGATGTGGCATAACTTGCGCAATCACTGGCGTCCTCGTCACTTGCATGGCGCTAGTCCTTGACTGAGCGCTCGCGTCGGTCAATGCCAATTTGCAAACCATTTCTCTTCTTCCAATGCCACAACCAATATCTCGCGTGTTTCTACCGCCTAACGTCTCGTGATGGATGACCCCTGAGTGACAAACAGACAACTTGAGCGTGTCAATTTCTTGTTCGATGGAACAGACTGGGAAGGCGCCCTCTCGATTGCAGTGAAATGTAAGGAAATCACTAGAAGAGAAGTGTACAAAAGTGCAGGCATCTTTATAAGCGTTGCACAAACTAGACCACCTTATTCACACAAGCTTTGTTCATGCAGCAAATAGCATATCACAGTGACTGGCCTACTTACCAACTTTCCTACCTGTCTCTTATGCGCGCATCATTAGCTTCCCTCCATCCAACGAACAGAAAATCCTCATCCCCTTTTTGTCTGCTGGCAGGTAGTGAAGGGAGTCGTAATGTCAAGTCAGGGATTTAAAGGCTAGAATTGTTCTAATATAGTCGAAATTGGCGCAGCCATGGTGAGGAAACCTTTGCTGAATGGTGCGTGTTCTGTGAGTCCAATTGTCTCTCACTCCCACCATCATCACTGTTTGGGCTTTAGGCACTCACAAGTGCCTTCCTGTCAATTCTGTAGCCACGACAGTAGTAAATGCGATGGCGACTATGTGAGAAACACCATCCACCTGCGTGGACTCCTTCCCATTTGAAATACATTGGCGGCTACACCCGTGTGGCCATAGCCCCACGGCGGTCGTATCAGGATGGGAATGGCACCGCCCAGCGGTGGTCATGCCCTCTCGGAGCATTCAACCAATCCTTAGGAATCTCGAGCATGAATCATAATTTGCTTGGACTGATAGCACTTTGCAGCCACAGTTTATTTTATTATCTCACTGATGTCTAACATCTGGTAGACCAACTGAATGGTGTCCTTTAGCTTCTACAAAACTTGAACAACTAGAATAAACAAAAGCATTTTCAAGCAGACGTTGAGGAGGAGTTTAGCTCATGCGCAAATAACAGCTTGCACAGTCTACTGCAGAAAACGTAATTTGCTAAGAATATGGCACGCACCCAACTAATTCTCTTAAAATGACGGAGTGAGTAGCCCACACTTCATTGTGGGCATTTCCTAGTGCTGAATGGGCAAAGGATTCGTGTTTCGTGAACCAGTAAGACGGAAGGCAAATTTGAGCCACATGTGGCGCCCATTTTGCTGAGTAGGAGAAGTGGTAAGCGTTAGGCTTCCGTAGCCTTGCAACACAAACTTGGACTTGACTTCATGCTGCAGAAGTACTTGAGTTACGTGTTATAAGTCGCACTACATCTCAACCCTGCAACCAATCAGTCCGGTGAAGTGAGGCAGTGTTTTGGAGGGGTTAGTGCTAACGCCAACATCGCTTCGCATGCTAACTGGTGTCTTTGGAACACCGTTGCTATCAACCAAGTACTGTGAGCAAAAGCAGCCAAACATTGTGAGAAGAGGATTCTCCTACTTGAAGAGATTGAGTAGGGCGTAGAAATTCGGCCCTTGAAGTGATGAGTTTGACGTTGGCACGCGGCTGGTAGCAGGTTAATGGAAAGTGGTGAAGGCAATTGAGATGTCTGCACACCTCCTTGACTCAATCTCATAGCCGAGACGGGTCGTCCAGGTGATTGGTAGTCTTTATTCATTGCTGTCTGCCCAGCTGAGTTCCTTCACATGGAATCCAGGCCCAAATGAGGACAAGTGGACCGTGGCGATTCGTTATGACAGCATAGGAGTTGCTAGCTACTTCTAGCTACATCATGGAAAATGCTGTTGCACAATATCTCGGCGCATGGAATGCCTCCCTCCCACCTTCGTGTCAACTACGGAAATGCCTGCACTCCATAATCCAAATGCATGGCTTGATCCTACACACACCCTATTCGTTTGGAGACACAGGTGGGCAAGGCGACGTCATCCACACCTGCACCGCACTCAATCCTCTCTTTCGCATCACACAACAAATCCCTTCACCTCCTCCTTACTGTTTTCTGGCATAGGAGGAAATCTGATGATCTGGACAGAGACGCAAAGTACCAGGTGTGGATGGAATGTTGGCAAAGATGGAAGGCAACGAAGAAGGCAAGACCACTGAAGAATTGTTTGTGCTTCAGCGTCTCTAGTATTCTCTGTGTGGCAAATGAGACCTATCAACATTGGTGAGTGTTTGCGAGTTGGCATTGAGAAGGGCCTCCCCGTCAACCCCACTGCCACCATGAGAGGTTGGATATGCAGAGACGTAAGCAGGAGAACCACTGATTCTATTGTCTTTCTCGCCCTTTCTCGACTGGTTACAGCTCTACTGATGTTTCTCTCTCCACTTTACCTCGAGAACTTCAGCACGAGAGCGCCATCGCACAGTGGTTGTACATGGCCTTCTGGAGCAGCCAATGTGCAATAAGTGGTCTTTAAAATGATGAGGAATGAGGCACAGACATGGATAATTTGCGCCCTCTTACCACCAGTTATTTGTGCTCATCTACAACTCTGGCAGCCTTCGCATGAGATAAGCAAGTCATTGAAATAAACACACCCAAAGTGGGTATTTCATTTCGTGTACTAACCGACTGCATTCCACTGTGCCATCCCCATCCCCACCCTTTTGCATCTGGATAGCTTGATCTGTAAAATGAAAGCATGCTATTTGCAAACAAACAAAGTGGGGTGTGGGGGTGTGTTTTGTGAAGAAGTGGAGCTCAATGTGAATGGAGGTCTGATCTGGTGCTGCTAGTAATCCCATCCCATTTCACCGCAGATTGGAGAACGCATTCTCAGTCTGGTCCATCAAAGCACACATCAATGTGCAAATTCGTGCACATGTCATTTGGGACTGTTCCACAATGGGATGTCAAGTGAGCGTTAAGTAGGCAAGAATGAAGAGGAAGTGGGTCGTTTTCGCCACCATGGATGCCAGCAGGGGAGAAGGAGGTGGTGGAAGAAGGGAAGTAATGGACCGTGTCATCGGATGACTGTGAATGAATAGGAAGGCTGTAATGACCACGCGAGCCTCTAAGCAAAGACTGTCGCACATATGAGGCCATATTGACCATAATAATTTGTTATAAATGCCTAGGCGTTGCCAGCTACTTCTAGCTATATCATGGAAAGTGCTTTCGCACAATTTCTTGCCATACGGAATGCTTCCCTTCCACCTTCGTGTCAACTGCGGAAACGCCTTTACGCTATAGTCCAAGTGCATGTCTTGATCCCATGCACACCCCATTCGTTTGGATATATAGGTGGACAAGTAAACGTCACCCAACCCGGCATCGCACGAAAAATCTTTTCACCTCTTCCTTACTGTTTTTGACATGGAAGGAAATCTGATGATCTGGACAGAGACTCAAAGTACCAGGTGTGGATGGAATGTTGGCAAAGATGGAAGGCAACGAAGAAGGCAAGACCACTGAAGAATTGTTTGTGCTGCAGCGTCTCTAGCATTCTCTGTGCGGCAAATAGGACCTATCAACATTGGTGAGTGTTTGCGAGTTGGCATTGAGAAGGGCCTCCCCGTCAATCCCATTGCCACCATTGGAGGTTGGATACGCAGAGACGTAAGCAGGGGAACCACTGACTCTATTGTCTTTGTCTCCCTTCCTCGACTATTTACAGCTCTACTCGTGTTTCTCCTTCCTCCTTCACGCTAAAAACTACAGAACGAGAACGCCATCGCATGGTGGTGGTACATGGCCTTCTGGAGTATCCGATGTGTAATAACAAGTCTTTAAAATGATGACGAATGAGGCATAAATTCGGCTGAATTTGCACTGTCTTGCTCCTATGAATGTATGCTCATGCAACGACTTTGGCAGCCTTCGCATAAGATAAGCAGGTCATTATTTCATTTCGTGTACCAACTGACAGCATTTCACTGTGCCATTCTCAGCACCGCGCTTTCGCATTTGGGTAGCTTGAACTGTTAATTTAAGGCATATTTTTGCAAACAGGCAAGGAGGTGTGTTTTGTGAAGAAGTGGTGTGCGCTAACAACAGAAACCTGATCTGGTGCTATTAATGATCGTGCCACATTTCACCGCAAATGGGAGAACGCTTTTTCAGTCTGGTCCATCAAACCATACATCAATGTGCAAATTGATGTGCATTTCATTTGGGACTGCTCCACAATGGGACATCAAATTAGCGTTAAGTAGGCAAGAATTAAAAGGTAGTGGTGACAGAAGGCAAGTAATGGATCGTGTAATTGAATGACTGCAGAAGAATAGGAAGAATGCAATGACTACGCGAGCCTCTAAGCAACGACTTTCGCCATGCAAGTGAAGAGGAATACAGCGATTGTGGAAGTTATAACAAACGAACTGGTCACTGCCACACTGCCTTTGCCATCGCCTGTAAACAGCAGTCGTTCTTGCTCCAAATTACGCCATGTAAAACATGCACATTCCTTTAGCGTGAAGTGTGTGGAGAGCAGTGCAAAGAAGAGGCGTTAAGTGGAGAATTGAAGCAATGCTCTTGTGTGCTAAAGGCATTCGATGACTCTATTGATTAATGTTGGTGGATGCCATCCTTCAATGTGGTCATTTCAGCATGATCATTCGTATTAGCCCACCGGTGGCCAGTGTGGGAATATTTTCGATGAAATCCAGAATTAGGATTGATTTTGACAGTGCGACCTTAGTAGCAATATGCAATGAACCGGGCATCAGTCCGTCGATGGCGACCTATCCTTCGCTGATTTACACAAAAGCTGACTTTTGGGATTCAGTGTGAGGAGACAACACTGCCCTCAACTTGATTTCTCACTCAACTGCTCCATCCAACCTGGTGAATTTAGACACAGGCTAATGGAGTGAGGGCCCACAGGACCCAAATGGAAGCGGTTTTGCAGTGCTTTGTCTCTTAGCATTGGCTATTGGCAAATTGGACAAGCGTAAATCAGCCAACGCGACTACTTAGTGGTGTGAAGTATAATTGTCTAGACCATTGTGACCGACGAAGGGAAGCGAATAATTTGTTGGCAGTAATTTTAGGAGGGGCTTCTATGTCCGCATGACACGAGAGTATGATGAGTTTATAATGGGTGTAAGGACTATCCACCACAAATACTGACATTTCATTTAAAAACATTTCATTTCAACAGTTTGTGTTTGTCGACGTTAGGTATTAGTTTGATCAGACAATCGTCTCACTTCAATTGGATAGGTTTAACTTGGGAAGAGAATGAAATTGGAATTTGTGGTTAGCAGCGAATTTAGTAAAGAAAGAGCATAGGTAGTGTAGCGTGATCAAACGAAGCCGCGTTTTTAGTGTGCACACCTCATGCATCATTCTACAGCAATTTTGCCTTCTACGCCGACACACTCAGTGGAATAACGACCTCAGTGAGGTCGGCGGTGAATTAGTCTAGTGTCGAAAATCTTTGTGCCACATGATCAGTCTAATTCCAGCGTATTCCGTGTAGGTGAAGTGGTCCCCACTCAACCCTTCAATAGTCACATCTATGGTCTCTCTGATTGCGTGTGACGGTTAAAAGGTGATCTACAACCTACAAAGAAAGGAAACCTCCTTATTTGAAAGGAGAGCAGGATGATGTCCCATTTACCCCCAACCATGTATTACTTCTGAACAATATTGTCTTCTCTTATTTTATCTTCCCATTTTATCACATGCGTAAGCACTTAATATATACTTTGGCACTGAAAAGGGCTTTCCTTTTAAGAGCTGTTACTTGGTTCGATGAGATGGTGACGACAGCCGGCTGCACTTTTGATAGACGAGGGAATGACTGATTGTGAGGGGCTTAGCCAACCCCTCTGGACTCAGCTATGCACGGCTTCACTGTAGTGGTTCTGGCCAACACGAGGATTATAGGCTTGGCTACGGACCAGTGAGATTGAGGCTTGTCTTCATCTCGACAAGGTCTGAGAAGACGCAATGTGGCATGAAATGCGATCGGAGGAGGGTGTTTATAAAAGGGAAGATCTCAATGGGTTGTTGCTAATTAAGAAGGCAGAAGAGTCAGTCGCTTCGAGAAGCAGACAATGCTCCACAAGGGCGTATTAGAACATGACCACATTGTCTTAGTCATTAAGATTAGCAAACATAAGTGATAATGGCGCTCTAAACTACTCCGCATCGGGTAGTCGCCTTGTTGAACCTACTACGAGTCCATCCCACATGTGCAGCAGTGGTGGTGTAATGCAACCACAGAGAAGGACGTAAAAATGGCGCAAAATTACCAACTCATTTTCTTCTCTGAATGTCTTCTTCTACTGCCAGAAGCTGCAGCGATTTCAGACTATTTCTTATAACAGGGAATCATCTTGACCAGACCCACTTGCGCCCACCCACGTTCGATAATATGTTGCCTGGGTTATCCAGGTAGCTAAGGTCCAAAATGCAAGGCTGTGAGCCAGGAAAGCATGCTTTGGGGATGGTGAAGATGCAGCTCCGTGTGAGGGTGAAGCAGGACCCCACTCTCACTCAAACTCCCACCCCTCTCCTTAAGTGCAGAGTGAGGTCTTCATTTCACGAGCGGTGTTTTCAGGCATGAGGTCATGCAGTGCTGTAAGGGATTACGACCCTTCCTTCCATGACTCACCAGACATACCTATCACTCATTGGGATTTGCCTGTGACCAACACCTTCTGGTCGCATCGTAACTGGTAGATCTTCCGCGGCCGTCATACGACTGCCAGCCAAGTTGCTTAATGCACACATACAGAGCAGGAAGATGGTGCTGATGCAATCCACTCGTTTCATCCCTCACCACATTGTGCTTGACGGGGTGCTCTCGACACCTTCATTACTCTTGCCTCATGAGGTGCAGGAATGAACGCAAGGAGACGAGAAGCATTTCTCTGTAACGTGACCAACTGGACGGCTGGAAGCGCTGGCACGAAGGTAAGGGGACAAGATTATTAGGATTTTTCTTTTCCTGAAATCCTTCTGATGACCTCGGAATGTGTCTTGCAATAAACAATCTTTTTGCTCACTCCCCAGCACATCCCATTCTCTGCCATTGAGAATCTCCATGACTTACCAAGTTGTCTCATGCCAGCAAGAGAAATAATGACGTGGGAAACAAATTTCACAAAGACCAGCGAGGTGCAACACTTCCCTTCCACTCATTGTAGCGAAAGGAGCGCGAGCTCGCCTGGACAGCCTGAATGCACGAGGTGCAGACAAAAAGAAGCAAAGCCTGCCGCCGTACCGTCCACTATTTCCTCCTCGTCAATGATAACAAATCGTCCCCTCGTTTCCATGTGACCATAAATATGAGGCAAGTCATAACACTTCTTCCCACAGATTTCAATGCAGCTACTGCTTTACTCGAGTCAGTCTGCTGCATTCTTCGATCAACTAATATTGACGTCGCAATATTTGAGTCCTAAGACGTTGATGAGATTTCTTCGTTGTTTACTACGATCTGTGAGCAAGGCTTGTAGTTGTGTGCATGCTATAGCAATGAGCGGCATTTAGGTGGGCAGGATTGCCGTGCGTTGATGGAGTACCTATCATCAGTTCCTCTTAAGTGATGCTTGGCCATTTAACACAGAGTGGTGAAGCTGGAATTGACGAATCGTTTTTCAGGACGCGACCAACACTTTCACGGTGGTAAGATTGCTTTCTCCCAAATCGTCTTCATCGAAAGATTAATTAAAATACCTCCCACACACAATGGTATCCTGACTCAAACCTCCTTGTGTCCAACTTGAAGAACATCACATCGATAAATTCGTCACGACTCAAATTTTTTAAATAACCCACTACTTGGTCGCCATTTGTTACACCCGTGAAACAGTGTGGAGTGTTCAACTTGACCTAGAGATTTCTTCGTTGTTTACTACGATCTGTGAGCAAGGCTTGTAGTTGTGTGCATGCTATAGCAATGAGCGGCATTTAGGTGGGCAGGATTGCCGTGCGTTGATGGAGTACCTATCATCAGTTCCTCTTAAGTGATGCTTGGCCATTTAACACAGAGTGGTGAAGCTGGAATTGACGAATCGTTTTTCAGGACGCGACCAACACTTTCACGGTGGTAAGATTGCTTTCTCCCAAATCGTCTTCATCGAAAGATTAATTAAAATACCTCCCACACACAATGGTATCCTGACTCAAACCTCCTTGTGTCCAACTTGAAGAACATCACATCGATAAATTCGTCACGACTCAAATTTTTTAAATAACCCACTACTTGGTCGCCATTTGTTACACCCGTGAAACAGTGTGGAGTGTTCAACTTGACCTACTCCCTTCCTGCATGTGCGAACACAGTGCACCTTAACTGTAATTCAAAATGTGCCTCTGTAAATGCCTCATGGGATGGCAAGACCAACCCACTTGGAGCTGAATATCTACATTCCAATGCAGATTGAAGGTGCAGATTGGAAGCGAGCATGCGTCGGGCTGATGGAGAAGATGGACGCGAATATGAATTCCAGTCTACATTATCCACCTCCATTTGGACCACGTCTACAGGTGTGTCTACAAGGTAGTGCTTTCCATCCACTCGTAATAGCAGAAATGACTTAGGTCTGAGCATGTCAGCTCAAGAGCCCTTAAGTGAAGTGGAAAGAAAAAGCTGACTGCTGCCTCTTGAAGGCAAACACGTTGATGTGCTCTTAGCTACTGCTATTTAAACACTGGAAGACACGGTGGGAACGCCAAGAGCTTCCATGGCAAAGTGAGGAGGACTCGCAACAAAGTGCTCGCTGATCAATGCGTCTTGCACATTTCTTGATGGAGCAGCGTAATAAGAGTCAGAGAAGACAGAATGGACAGTGGTCATTGCGCCACGTTGAGAAAGTCCGCACGGAATTCCATGTCATCCAGTTGAAGTGGTATTTACGAGGCTTTGCAGAACTCAAACCACACCGTGCCAAATTGAATGCAGTGGATCTGTGGATGCAGTTCAACACTGCCTCCTCCTCCTCATCCACAAGCGAGTCGGAAGGAACTGAGCACACCACTCCACCAGATGTGCAGATTCTTTGTCCATTTGTCTAGTTTAATCCTATGCTGAAGCTTGTCAAGATGTGGTGGTGTGTACCCTCAGCTGCAAATAGCGAAGTGTATACAATGAGAAAAGGGCAACACTGAGTTATCAAAGAACTCTGTATTGACACCCATTTGTCGAGTGGTTCCGAAGTGGTTATTAAATAAGTGGAGTCTACCTGCGTCCTCTTATCACCCCGTATCTTATCCCATGTCACCAACTTTCCTAATGGTGTTACGACAGTGGAGAGCGCACTTCTGCCTAATTAGGGAGCCAGCCACACAGAATTGAAGATGGACGATGAGGGTTTGGTGTCCGCACCGGGTACACCCTTCACTTTGCTAAAACTACTACATTTCTCTCTGTCAATTGAGCCATGAACTAAAACAGGGATGCTAATGGGGTAACTCCCATCTTCTCATTCCTACCTTCACTGAAATGCCACAAAATACATGCCTATTAGTAATTGGGTAAGTCGTTACGACTGTTACCTCCTTATGGCCTGTGTAGACAAAACACTCTGGTAAATGTGTCATGCAGGGCAAGCACGTCACTTGACAATGAAGCGTTTAGTAATGAGCACTCAAAATAGGCGCCCAGTGGCAAACGCAAACAAAACGCTTGTTCAAGAAAGGCACTTGATGCCTCCTCTGACAAATCTCGGTGAAGAATACACCACGGTGTGACATTGAGAGCATGATCACGAGGACTAGCTTACCAGTTTTGAGTGCTCGAATATCTCTGCTGAAATTGAAGAATTGCCGTCCACCTCTTATTCCTGTCACAGTCGCAAAATATAGTGTGTCGGGCACCAGTCCGTCAACAATGATCTTTCCTTCACTGGGGCGCGCAGACTCCGACCTTTCCACATTGAGCTTGGAAGCCATCTCTGCCGTCAGTGTAATTATCACATTGCGTGTGTCGTCCGGGTTTAGGTTATCCCAACTTACTTGAATGGATCGATTAGTCACAGGACCCCAATGGAAGTAGTTTTCCATATCATCCGTGTCTGCAATTGTATAATTTGCAAAGTAGGATAAGTGTTAATTAGCCGAGGTGACCGCTCTGTGGTGCTCCCTACATTTGCCTACACTGTTGCAGCCGATGAAGTGAGAGGCTACTACTTCTCCACGAAACAAGACTCTGGTGATTTCAAATTGAGTGGAAAAGAATATCCAGATTAAGCGTCCTGTACAATGCCTCTTCTACTTGCTTTGCAGGCAGGGTTTAGGTTATCCCAACTTACTTGAATGGATCGATTAGTCACAGGACCCCAATGGAAGTAGTTTTCCATATCATCCGTGTCTGCAATTGTATAATTTGCAAAGTAGGATAAGTGTTAATTAGCCGAGGTGACCGCTCTGTGGTGCTCCCTACATTTGCCTACACTGTTGCAGCCGATGAAGTGAGAGGCTACTACTTCTCCACGAAACGAGACTCTGGTGATTTCAAAGTGAGTGAAAAAGAATATCCAGATTAGGCGTCCTGTACAATGCCTCTTCTACTTGCTTTGCAGGCAGACCGCACTTTCGGGGAATGTGGTGGGTGCGGTAGTAAAAGTGTTGCTTATTAGCAAGATGCAGGTCTGCATGCCAAGATGAGGATGACCAATGATGATGGATTAGTAGACATGTCGACCACACACTCCCACCTATAAGAACGACCAAACTGGTACTTTTGATCTTGCTTTACAGGGAATGTTTAAGAAAGGCAGTTGCTGTTTCTTCTGATGAGTGCCAAAGAATGGCATAATGCGGCGTATCATGTAACTGTAAATTCATAAGCATTATCTTACCGTTGGCCAGTGTATGAATATGTTTTCTCAATACCAGAGCTGTGTTCCCACTTTTATTTGCCGTCGCAGTCGCAATGTATGAGGCATTGGGCGTCAGTCCTTCAAGAGTGACACTTCCCTCGCTGAGCTGCGCATATGCTGCCTTTGTGTTATTGGGGTCAGAAGTCAGCGCTGCCTTTAATGTGAGAACTTCATCCGGAACATCACGAAATGCATTACTGTACCATCTTAGGCTAATTTTCGTAGAAAACGGAGGGCCCTAAAGAAAGGGGCTGCGTAGTGAATGCTTTCCTGCCACTGTCCCTTTAAAAGAATACAAAGTGCTGGTCAGCCCAAAACAGTTTTCCAGTGGTGCCAATCACGTTTATATACGTCTTCAAAATCAGGGTATGTATTACATTACAACTGCTTTTGGTCAGCTTTGAAGCGGAATTGAAAATTGTAAAAATGATCTAACGTCCATGTTGTCAAGATTAAAAGGATAAGTACAACTTACGAGATGTTGCCTTGTGGTTTCCAGCCAAAATTAAAGGCAGCAGCAGAATTAAGTACAATTGAGACGCCATCTTCACTCCACCAAAGCTTTCCATTCACAACTAATGACGTATTTATACGAATGCTGCACACGCATAGTAGCCTATGGGCTTTCCTCTTCTTGACCTTCAAGGTCATCCTCACGCAATGTGATGTCTTGAATTGCGTGAGCCCTCCCACATCCAACTCACACCCGTGTTATCATATAGGTGAAGGGCGACCAAATTAGAGGAAGGTGCAGAGAAGTCTCACCTCACACATTAACTTCTGGGCTAATTTTGCAATAGCAATTGTAAAAGGAGAATATCATGGACGTATTCTTGTACTGTTGGTGAAGTCACTAACATCGAGTGTAGGATGTGACTACAGTAATGGCTTCGTTTCCCCATTCTGTGAGACTCTCCTATTAAGGTCAAGCAAACTACGTGGTTTTTTTAGGAGAGGCGGCAGTCAGCTTATTTGTAGTCAGGCAGAGGCTGGACTAAATCAGTCAAAAGTACTAGCTCACATCGTGGCATTTACAGTTAGAAGGAATGCTTTGGAATTCCTTGGGTCAGAGTGATACTACGCCATTTGATGATGGTGAGGGAGGCAAAGGCGCTTGTCAAATCGACACTTTGGTGGAGCGACATTATGCATGGACAAACTTCCCACCTGCGTGGTGCGATGGTCTGCTCTCTTTTTTACACATCGCTAGCAGAAGCGGAAGCAGTGTTGAATGGCACCAACAGAAATGCCGTGGCATCTAACACACCAATGTCAAATGCTGCACGTGGCTATCCAACGAGACCTTCCGCACTTATTTTCCTCCTCTTTTAGCAGCACGAGACTGGTCGACTACCTGTCGCTTGGACCACACTTTACGCATGCTTTGCGCAATCCGTCTGCCATGGCAATCCAGACGAGGTGAAGCCGGTGTAGCCACGTTGGCATTCACAGAGACGAGACCATCACACCTGGTGTGATCAACGCCGCCCACACTCCATCTCGTCTCTATCACTAGGTTGGTTGGAACCCACCCACTCACAGCAACATTCATCTTTCTTTAACGGTTTGTGCTCGCATTGAGAGTTTCACCGTCTCCATCTTTATTACGACGCAATCCATCTCATCATTCCTTCGTCTGGTAGCGATAATGCATTCATTTACTTGATTGCCTTGTTTGCTGTGGACTGCTCTGGCTTCGATTAAGCCTTTCAGTAAACGTTGGAATAGCACATGTTTGTGCCCAAGAGGTCTTATCGCTTCACCTGTAAAAATAATGTGCATGCGCTCTATGAGTTAAAGTTAAAGTGCACAGTATGCCCTCTCATGCAAGAGGTGAGGAGGTGAAGGTGAGCCGCATGCACTGTTTCCTTAAGGTTGAACGATACGACCTCGTATGCACAAACACGTACTTTTCTAACATTTGCTGTAGGGTTAGGCAGAGTCAGGTTGGCCTGAAGCACACAATGCATCCAAGTGTTAGGATGCATTGTTAGTGTTAGACCAAGGAATAGGTAGGTGGTATGAGTGGTGATATAGGGGTAGATGGTTTTGAAAAGATTGAGGAAACACAAAACACATGGCGATAGAGACGGGGTGGAGTGTGGCTGGCGTTGATCACACCAAGCGTGATGATCTCGTCTCCGTGAATTTAAAGATGGTTCACCTTTCGATGACATGACCCAAACCTTACAGGTCGGGTTGGCCTTGCCATAGCCATTTATCACCTTTAGCAAAATGAACACCAAATTAGGCTTAAATATATACTAGGCTCGACTTTTTCACAAAATTTAACACTTTGTCTGCTTATTATTTGCAGACAATATAATTCCGTTTCTCAGATCAACTTATGAAACGGCAATAAAGCGGGCTAGACGGGAATGCAGCCAATTTGACCTACCAGCTTAGGCGTCGTCTTGAAAACTTTTTCTCGCTGATTCACTTAAAATGCTGCGCAGAACTGAATGAGCTTGACTTGCCGAAATAAATTCCCAACATTTGTTAAAGTACAAATCGCGAGAGCAAAACCTCATGTCTATGTAAAATGTGGCCTCCTTTACACTGGAAAGAGAAATATCATCTTTGAGGCAGTGAACGGAAAGGATAATTGGTGCGGTACATCCTAGTAAGAGTAGAGGTGTGGTTCTCACTACTGTAGTACCGTTAGGAAATCTGGTACAATGTGACCACACAAAAGAAGTAAAAGGGAGATGGATCGTACACAACTTTCTTTCGATTCTGTCGTTTTTCCCCTTAAAAGGAAAGGCATTTTTAAGGTACTCACAGTATCATTTTCATGAAAAGTGGTGATCGAATGACACCAGTTTGCGTGGAAGAATAGGGAAGGATGCTAACTCGAACCCCTCTCTGTAATTGGCAGAACTTGTGCCATTAGACCTCTTTCCCACTGCAACATATTTATTCACAATTTTGGGAAAAACGGTTTTAATTTATTTAATAGTCTATGATTTCCAACCTATATCCGTCTTTAAGTTTGCCTCTAGCCATGCGCGTCAGGCAGGGCTCTGGGCGGTATGGTCGTACATTCAATTGCCAAATGATTTGGTCCACAGCCTCCAATTCTCTAAGTCATCTTACTGATATAACCGCCGTTACAGATATATTGATTAAAGAAAGGGAGAGGGCCTGTTTGAGTGCCACAACCCCATGTCTTGATATTTTTCGTGGTGTGATGGAAGCAGCACACGACATTTGGGTGTTCGTAACTGTCGGAAATAAAGACTGTGGAAGGAATGAGGCTCTACAAAGCAGACGTTAGCTGCAGGACAAGGAAACGATGGTAACCAATCACCTCTCTATCTTGCTCTTTGAGTACCAAAATGCGGCGAATTGACATTAGCGTAGACAAGGCGCCTTTAGCACTAATCATTGCTTTGTAAGCAGGCGAATGGCAGTCTGTAACGGCTGAGACCAAACCCATCAGCTAAGAGGTCTAATTGTCATTAAACTTATAACTGGAGAGATTTCGCTGTCTTCCAACAGCACAAATGAGAATGATTTGGAGTCGAAAACAGTAAAACCTGCCGCAATTTTAGCATTCTTCTTTCAGAAATACAATTCTGGTGGTCTACTTTGCCCTTAGACCGCACTTCACGAATGCTTGCGCGACCCCCCTTTTCAACAAACGGAACACTTCCAGCCTCTTTTATTCTGTTAGCGAGTAGAGAAGAGAATCGTACTGTCGGAGCAGAAAACTAAAGGCTAGATCTGTTCACTGCGATCTTTGGGCAAGGCATGCTTGCATCTCTCCCTGCATGTGTGTGTGTATGTCACAGCGAAAAGCGGCATTTAGCTAGGATCTTTAACTACAAGGTTTCGCCTGGTAGTGATGAATGGCGCGTGAAATTTAAGCATCTAAATTTAGATTTATGCTTTGAAAAGCTTAATAATTTAACACAGACGAGATTGGGCATGCACCGCCAAATTATTCATTAAGACGCGACCAACACCTTCATGGTGGTCAAAAGACGTTTGCACTCTAATCGTTTCTATCGAAAAATTTATTTAATCCCTGCCCACACACAACATCACCCCAACTCAACTTTGACAGTATCAACATCGGCTTCTCATTTTACGGCGTAGATTACTTTATTCTAACTCTGTCTGACAATGGCAATGCAATTCGCTGCTTGGTTACATTGTATGCTGTGGATCGATGTATCTGAAATAGAAACTCGCATTAACCGTTGGGAATGCACACGTTAGTAATAACGGGGTCACATGTGAATACTCTTGAAGCAGAGCATGAGGTTTACTTTGACGACCTCCGCTCTGGCATGTGGGATCACTTTGCACTTGAACTTCAATTCCAAAATCGCCTCAGTAAATGCCTCAATGGAAGGTAAGACTACCAGAACTAGATGGAAATCTTCATGCAAATGCAGATTACAGTCGTGGGTTGGAAGCTGGCACGAATCAGGCTGATGGATAAGATGGAGAAAAATGTGAAGTCCAGTCTAGCTTGTCTACTTCTGTTTGCACTATGACTACAAGTGCGTTTATATGGCAGCACTAATCATTCCATCCTAAACAGCACAACTGGTTTAGGCCCGAATGTGTTGACTCACCAACTCTGGACTAGAGCAGAACGAACAAGTTAATTGCTACCTGTTGAGGACAACCATGTTGATGTTTCCTTAACTACTGCTACCAATTTCTTTAAGACAGTGGAAACTCCCGGCGCTTGTATGACCAAGTGAAAAGGGCTTTCGGCCACATACTTGCTGAACAACGCCTCTCTCACAATTGTTTTGGGAAAACGGTGACATAATAGTCAGTGACAGAGGAAGCATGATTGCCACCCACTTCAATTAAATTCACACGGCTCCCCGTGCAGTCTAGCCAAAGTGGCATTTACAAGCCGTTGTGGAACACAAACCAAGGTTTTCTCCCGTTTGCTCCATCTGGTCCTAATTCGAAGCTTTTCTTGATATGCTAGTGTGCATTTTCAGCTGCAAAAGTCCGGAGAAATTCAAAAAAGAAAGGGCAACATACAGCATTCAACCAACCCTTAGTCGACACACGTTTGACTAATGATTTTTGGGGTGATAATTGCATGAGTGGTGCTTACCTCAGTCCCCCATCGCCTCATATCTTGATTGCATTTTACCAGCTTTCTCATTGGTACTACGGTAGTAGGCACCACACTTCTACAGAGTTGGAGAGCGTACCACACTGAGGTGGCGATGACTGATGATGACGGATTAGTAAATGTACCCATCAGAGCCCCCCACATCAACTGAATCAATAAATTACTTTTCGCCAATTTTGAACCGTTTAGCAAAGTCAAAATGTTACTAGGATGACTTCCATCTACTCATTACTTATTGTTCTGAATCAACCACAAATTTTATGTTCTTTAGTGATTTGGTATGGTAAGTAGGTGTTAGCTCAACTTGTGAGGATTATGAGACTGCCAAATTATTCACCCATTTCACTGGCAATAATTTTACCCCATTTTACCCAAGATCGAAAAAGCTTCTCCAGTCTGTTCCATCAAACCACAAATAAATGTTCCAAGTTCGTGTGTTTGTCATGTGGGGTTACCATCATGAGATGGTAAATTACTGTTAAATAAGCAGGAACGCATAGGGAGCGGGACATAGCCGATACCGTGGATGCCTGCAAGGCAGAAAGAGATGGTGGAAACACGCAGGTTATGGGCCGTGATATTAGACAAAGATGGATGATTGGGAAATCGAAGTGTGCATTTTCAGCTGCAAAAGTCCGGAGAAATTCAAAAAAGAAAGGGCAACATACAGCATTCAACCAACCCTTAGTCGACACACGTTTGACTAATGATTTTTGGGGTGATAATTGCATGAGTGGTGCTTACCTCAGTCCCCCATCGCCTCATATCTTGATTGCATTTTACCAGCTTTCTCATTGGTACTACGGTAGTAGGCACCACACTTCTACAGAGTTGGAGAGCGTACCACACTGAGGTGGCGATGACTGATGATGACGGATTAGTAAATGTACCCATCAGAGCCCCCCACATCAACTGAATCAATAAATTACTTTTCGCCAATTTTGAACCGTTTAGCAAAGTCAAAATGTTACTAGGATGACTTCCATCTACTCATTACTTATTGTTCTGAATCAACCACAAATTTTATGTTCTTTAGTGATTTGGTATGGTAAGTAGGTGTTAGCTCAACTTGTGAGGATTATGAGACTGCCAAATTATTCACCCATTTCACTGGCAATAATTTTACCCCATTTTACCCAAGATCGAAAAAGCTTCTCCAGTCTGTTCCATCAAACCACAAATAAATGTTCCAAGTTCGTGTGTTTGTCATGTGGGGTTACCATCATGAGATGGTAAATTACTGTTAAATAAGCAGGAACGCATAGGGAGCGGGACATAGCCGATACCGTGGATGCCTGCAAGGCAGAAAGAGATGGTGGAAACACGCAGGTTATGGGCCGTGATATTAGACAAAGATGGATGATTGGGAAATCGGCATTGACCTGCGCGAGCGGTCAAGTAGGGACTACTTCCATGCAGGTGATGAGGAGCCCGGCAGTTGTGGAAGTTATGCCAAATCCACTAGTCGTTGCAACACTTAATTCCTCATGGTCTCTGAAAACAAGATATTCTGCCAATTATGTCACGCAAGGCATGCACGTTTCTCAACCTTTGGGAGTATAGTTATGAGCACTGAGAATAGGTGCCTAGTGGTTACTTCAGATAATGCTCTTGTGTAAGAAATGCTTCCTCTAATAAATGCCAGGGAATAATGCCATTCTATGTGGCAATTAGAGCATAATCATCCATACTAGCTTACCTTTGTCTAATATTTGAATGGCTTTTTCGTAAAATCGAGATATTTACGTCCAATTGCCATGCCCTTCACAGTCACAACCTATAATAAGTTGGGCATCATTCTGTCAAGAGTCGCTTTTACTAAAGTGCGCAGAAGTAGACTTTTTGGTTTTAAATGTCAGGAGCCAGCACTGCCTTCATTTCGATTTCCCCATCGGCCGATTCATCCGAAACTGACAGATCCCAACTTAGGCGTTGGAGTGAGAACTCACAGGACCCCGATGGAAGTGCCTCTGTAAAAGGGTTTCGTCTGCAATTGTCCACTTTACGAAAGAGGAAAGGAGTTATTCAGCCAAAATGACTGCTCATTGGTGTCGATTGTATTGTGCTAAACTGTTAGAACTGAAGAAGGGAAGCAAACAAATTATCGCTAGTAGCTTTTTGTGGGGCTTCTACCTTTCTTACACACCAGAGTTTAATAAGTATAATACGAGTGAACTGGACTACTCATAACATGCTTCGTGAGTCAATGGCAGGGGAGACAAGGCTGTTAATTAACTTTAACTAAATGCACTCGGGTTTCAATGCAATCCATCTGAAGCGGATCTACAGGACTGTGCTACATTCAAACAATACTGTTACACCAGCTGCAGTGGTTTTTGAAATGCAATTTAACATTTTTACTTTTTCTGCTAGTAAGGTGACCGGAAAAAGTACAACATCCCACTAGACACGCAGATTCTTTGTTTGCATGCTCTGTTCGTCTCTACAATGAACGGTGTCATGGTGTGTAAATGTGATACTGCAGTTTGCGAACGGCCTACACAATTTAAGACAGGAAGGGCTATACTGGTTGATCAGCGGTCATTGAAGTGGTAATCGTGTAAGTGATGCCTGTAGAAGTCCTTCATTCTCCCAATTCTCAGACTTGCTAATGTAAATACAAGAGCAAGAACCGCATTTGTACAAAATTGGCGGAGTCAGGTGTGGAAGTGCTATTTATGAGCAAGGTACAAGGCAGCATGCGGAGAAGATGACTGATGGTGATGAATTAGTGGACGTGCTGATTACACCGTTTCACTCATACAAATTGCTTGATTACTCCTTGTAAAGTGTGCGCTAATACTATGCGCCCAGTCCTAAACTTCAACCATGCATTTGTGTAAGAAAGGCAGTCGATGCTTGTTCTGGTAGACTAAATGAATTGCATCACTCGGTGTGGCATTCAACTGCATATTCACACGTATTAGCTTACCATTGCCAGGTGTTTGAAAATCGTTACTGAATTATAAAATTAGCGGTTCTTTGTGCACTGCCGTCGCAGTCGCAGTGTATGATGAGTTGAACATCAGTCCAACAGGAGTGACTCCTCCTTCGTCGATTTACGCAAATGCTGGTCTTTCGGATTCGGGATCAGAAGCCATCACTGCTGATATTGCGATTTCAACATCAAGCATATCATCCAATGCTTCTGTGAAAATTCATAGGACCGCACGGAAGTGTTTTGTAGTGCCTGCTCCCTCTCTCAATCGTCCTATTCACAAAATAGCATAAATGGTAATCAGGCAAAATGACTACTCGGTGGTGCCGAACGCATTAATTTATGACCTGAGAACATGATGGGTTCGCGATGAGTGAATGCACTAGGATACAGCTTCCTAGAGCCTGCTTTGAAGCAAAAGCTATGATTCAAAAAATGCTCTTACATCCATGCTGATAAGATTCAAGTCTTAAATACAGCACACCGAGTGCTGTTTCGGGGTTCTCAGTCAAAACCGAAGTCGCCGACAAAATGTGGCGCAACCGAAACGCCATCCCCACATCACCACACCACACTGGCCTGACCTCGTCTAGATTACCATGGTAGACGGGGCGTACCACGCATGCGCAAAATGTGGCCTAAGGGCAATGTATTGCACCAGAATTGTGTTGCCAAAGAAGAGAAGTATTAATGTGGCGTGTTATGCTGATTTGCCATGCGTTGCATCTTGACAGTAGTGTCTTTGAGGAGGCGACCTATTTTATTTACTGAAAGAAGATTTGTGGTCGTTTATGCACAAGTTAGTCCACTTGTCATCCTCCCTTTTTGTAAAACTGATGAACGTTATGTGGCAAATAGCCTATGCATACGTTAGGAGTTGGCTTCCTGTGAGTGGTTGGCAGACAATGACTTTTACTTTTACTAAGCAGACCGGTCCAACTTCATCCTAAGCTTATTAACACAATCAGCTTCACGGATAAATGGAGCACAAAAAACCAAAATTTCCTCTGCTTCACCTTTGAAACCCCTAATCTGTCGAGCTGACATTAATAAGTATTGATTGTCTTGTTTGCTGTAGACTGATCCGGCTTCGACCAAGCCTTTCAGTAAACGTTGGAGAAGCACATGTTTGCACCCATGAGGTCGTATTGTTTCACCTGTGAAAATAATGTGCATGCGCTCTATGAGTTAAAGTGAAAGTGCACAGTATGTTCCCTCATGCAAGAAGAGAGGAGGTGGAGGTGAGCCGCACACACTGTTTACTTATGGGTGAAAGATACGACCTCGTATACACAAACACGTACTTTAGTAACATTTGTTGAGGGGTTTTAACAGAGTCAGGTTGGCGTGGAGCACACAAGGCATCCTAATGTTGGGATGCAGTTTCAGTGTTAGACCAAGGAATGAGTAGGTGGTTTGAGTCGTGATAGCGAGGTAGATGGTGTTTCTGTCCAGGTAGAACAGGAGAGCGTTTCAGGTGGGTGGGTGGGTGGGTGTTGTAGGGAGTGGGAAATTATAGAATACATGGCGATAGGGAAGAGGTGGTGTGTGGGTGGCGTTGATCGACCCGAGTGTGATGGTCTCGTTTTTGTCAATGGAAAGATGGTTCACCTCTCTTTGGCAT